>JAUTXX010536485.1:0-10806 GCA_032273605.1 Panulirus laevicauda | reverse complement strand
GGGTAACGGGCTTAGTGACAGGGGGGACACCACTTACCTCGCTTGCCTAGAGAGAGAGAAATCGAGGCTCAGAGGATTCAGTGGTATATATTACAAGTAAGAATGAGCGTCCGCCCTGTTCTACAACGTTACCCTTGATTGGCTATGGGCCTAAGATCCAATTGTGATTGGTCGGAGGATCGTAGGTTCGTCCCACATTTTGCCTATAGCTCAACCTCCTTTGTTCTCTTGTTTACGACAGTGGTGATGATGTACGGGATGACATACCCCGTACGCTCACTGACAACTTGAATCTCACGCCTCAAGAGAGAAATATAAGTTAGTTGACACACATCGAAAAGACGAAGCTTGGAAGCCATTTGGTAACCATGCGATTGTTCAAGACAGACAACGAGCGTTCATAAATTTATCATTTTACAAATTTTACCAACAGTAAAGTTATCTAATTTGTATAGACCATTACTAATATTAAGATTATAATTCTTTGTGTATTTGATGATAGAAGATTCAATGATATTTCTCGTATTGATAGAGTTAGATTTACTAACTGAGATGGCATTACTCCAGTCAGTACAATGATTATAGTTTTTAATGTGATTCAACAAGGCATTTGTTTCTTGTCCCGTTCTTATACTATATTCATGTGGCTTAAGTCTAACAGAAAGATCCCTACCAGTCTGCTCAATATAGGACTTAATACAATTTCTACCTGGCACTTTATAGATGCTCCCAGAAGAATTTTCTGGTGAGTTCCTTATGTCGATATTCATTATAGTATTATTGTTCCAGAAGGCAACATTTACATTAAAGAATTTAGCAACATGGAAAGTAAAGTAAAACTATCATTAAAAGGGAGAACTAAAAGATTCTTTGTGTCAATGGGAGGTTTGAGCTCAACTCTATAAAATGATTTCTTTGTTAACTTAAGGAATTTTTCAATGAAAGTTCTAAGGTACTTTAACATAGATCCAATAGAATATATCTTCTCAAACTCATCATCAATAAACTTTGGACTGCAAATGCGTAATGCCCTAAGGAACACAGATTGAAATGACGAAAATTGAACTCTGCCATGTTGAGATGAGTAATAATAGATATATGTATATATGTATATGCTAGATTTAAACTTGTTTCCTTGCCTATGGATCATGCAATCTAGAAATGGTTACATACCTTTATTCTCATTTTCTTCAGTAAATGTGAAGGAAGATACTAAATTCTTAAGTAGGGGAAGAAATGTCCATTTGTTGGCCAAACACATCATCTACATACCTAAACCAATTGTATTAGAAGGTAAGATATCCTTTAATGATTTCGTTTCAAAACATTTTATATGAAGATTACTTGGTACAGGTGAAAGAGGGTTACCCATTTCTATACTAAATTTTTGAGTATAATAATCTCCATTGAACTGAAATACACAGACTTTTAAACACAATTTTATCAGTTCAATAAAACAGACTTTGAAGGAGGTAAATGAATATCATCCAAGACATCAAACAAATATTCTAAGAGGTTATCAACTGGAACTTTTGTATAAGGTGAGGAAACATCAAAGCTAACTAGTTTGAAATCAAAATAAACTAGAATCTTTTAGTTCTCCCTTTTGATAATAGTTTTACTTTAGTTTCCATGTTGCTAAATTCTTTAATGTAAATGTTGCCTTCTGCAACAATAATACTATAATGAATATCGTCATAAGGAATTAACCAGAAAATTCTTCTGGGAGCATCTATAAAGTGCCATGTAAAAATTGTGTTAAGTTTTATATTGGGCAGACTGGTAAGGATCCTTCTGTTAGACTTACGCAACATGAATATAGTATAAGAACGAGACAAGAATCAAATGCCTTGTTGAATCACGTTAAAAACTATAATCATTGTATTGACTGGAGTAATGCCATTTCAGTTAGTAAATCTAACTGTATTGATCCGAGAAATATCATTGAATCTTCTATTATCAAACACATTAAGCTTGTTGACTAAATCTACATTGTTCATGATATTAGAATTTGATACCTTACCCACTAAAGGGCTTAATAAAGAAACTAACCATTTTGACAATTTATATGTGATGGAGCCTACTGAACTCACTATAGGTCTTGCTGGAAAATTCTGTTTATGTGTTTTGATAAGTCCATACATATATGGCAATGAAGGGGACAAAGATGACAAACTTTTGATAAGAGAACCATTACCTTTCAACAACAACTTCATTTCTTTATTGAAATGGGAATTAACTGCTTCTAAGGGATTTTTTTCTGTTTAGGATATGTTTCATCATTTAAAAGATCATTCATTTTAGATAGTTACTTTTGTCTAAAATCACAAGCGTTAGCCTTATCTGCTTTAGTAATGTGTATATCCTTCGTCTTTTTTTAAGTTGTTAATAGCTCTTATAAACGCTCATACATACATATACATAACATTCTTTTCTTTCATACATATTCGCCATTTCCTGCGTTATCGAGGTAGCGTTAAGAACAGAGGACTGGGGCCTTAGAAGGAATATCCTCACTTGGCCCCCTTCTCTGTTCCTTCTTTTGGAAAATTGAAAACGAGTGGAGGATTCCCTCCCCCTTCCATTTTAGTCGCCTTTTACGACACGCAGGGAATACGTGGGGAGTATTCTTTCTCCCCTATCCCCAGGGATACATATCAACATGTGTACAAATTCATACTTGCTTGCCTTCATCCATTCCTGTCGCTACCCCGCCACAAAGGAATTAGTAACAACAACAACAACAACAACACACACACACACACACACACACACACACACACACACACACACACACACACCCCATTCAGCGAGGTAGCGCCAGGAAACGACAAAAAAGGCCACATTAGCTCACACTCTGTCTGTAGCTGTCATTATTTTAATGCACCGAAACCACCGCTCCCTATTGACATCCAGGCTGCACAGACGATCTTTCCATGGTTTGTGCCTCGTAGATATATCGTACTAATGGGAGTAAGATGTACATATATAATGGACTGGTATGTATTTATATAATCAGCTGATTTAAGGTCAGGATGTTACGTAAGTGGGATGTTATTTCAGTGTGCTGTAGTTATTATCCCGCCCGTCTGGTTGTGACAGGTAACACCTAACCTGCGGAGGCCTGATATTTCCATGCTTTTTCTCTTCCTCTTTTCCTTATCAGCCATGATGGCCTTGGTTAGAACAAGGCTTGCCCCGTGTTACGTCAGTCACTATAAGAAAAATGGCAGCGACATTGTTGTGATACTTTATGGCAGTCAATGCTGCTGGTGTACACATTCTTCTGTTCCTTGTCATCTGGTTTAGGCAGTTATATATTCAGGTGGTAGTCATGGCTACCATAACTGGTGCTGGATTCCAATCAGGAACACAGGAATGACGTCAGACTAGGCTGCCTGACTTGTTTATAGGTTTCATTGTTGCATTTTTCTGTAACCTGATTGGCGCGTTAGTCTGTATTTACAGAAATTGTATTGTATAATGTGAGATGGTTGTATACGGGATTCATGTGTTACTGGTCATTATCAGGAACAGTTGGTAACTCATCGTAGCGACCGGAGTCGTAGATTCTTATGGATGGGCCACTGATTTTTGTTATGTAATTAAATCATGGGCTGATCTTATTTCAATATCGAGCCGGGGAGACGTATCTTGATGTATACAAACCTGTAGTTTCACCTGACATAATCTGGAAAAATCTGGGGTTAGAATGAATACATAAATTATACAAAAATGTAAATGCTAGGTTAGGTTATACCGATTCCTTTCGATCCTCAAAACGTCGTGTCCGATCTCAGTTAATGAGAGCAGTTTTAACCTCGAAAACGGGAGTGATAAAAGTGGTGTTCCAAAAAGTTGGTTTAGCGTAACGTTATGGGCTGGTGTTATAGTTGTAGGTTGTCTCTATTGTTGTACCTCGTGAGTATTAGCACAGGAGGCACCTGTCCTCAAACCACATGCCGTTGTGATATGCACACATGTGTCTCTATCAGCTGTGGTAAATGATTGAATAGGCTTTATGCCAAAGGCCGCTTGGACTGTGAATACCATATTTTGCGGGGCTTGTGCCACGGCATTAGGTTGGGATATGTGCATAGTGCTTCAGATGTCCGGACACGGGCGAAATTCACCATTTACCTATAGTTCAATTAATGTTCACACGGAACATGAACTTGCTCACACATGCTCATGGGCTCACAGGGGTGTGCAAGTTCATATCATGTAATTTGAGCATTGGTTGAATATAATGTAGACAGTGAAATTTGCCTGTGAAGGCAAACTTATAGGCCACCTTGTACAAGATGACCTTTTTAGCACGTTGTTCCATACACTGATAGTCTGGTGTATGTAGTGTAGAAGTATCCCTGTGTTACTACGCTTCTCTTCTGTTTACACTAAATCCTCAGCATACAGTGTACATGGTTGTGTGTAGGATCATTTGTAGTCTGACAGAAGACAATCGTCAGGAATTGGCGATGGTGTTGTTTTGTGGTTTATGTTTACTTTTGCAGTATAATGGAAACTTTGTGACTTGGCAACACCGCTGTTCTTTTACACAGGAATCTCTGTTATGCTCAGTAAAGTCCTTGACCAAAGCCTTGCTTCTGTGGTAACACCTGTTATGCAATATTTTGAAACAGGACATCTGACTCTTTTAGCGTACATCCAAATTAAAAGTTAAGGTAAGGTTCTCCTAAAGTGTTCCTAATTAGAGATGTCGTGTAAAGGGTAGCGTACAGAAATAAGAATCTTATCAAAAGTAGGATATCTCAAAAGTGTCCCACTGATTCTGCACTTCACGCTTATCTTTCTATCTGCGTTCCTTGACTTTATCTTAATAACATGCTAATCTGAAGTGTTTCTTTGAGATAGATTTATCATATAATTAGACTCTCTCAAAAGTACCTGATTGATGCTGCGCATACAGTATACACGCGTAGGTTTGATACTTCGCACTCCAGCAAAGGTTAGACATCAACAATAAGATATAATAAACTGTAGATAAATATCCCGCTTTATATTCTGTAACCCGCTAAATATATCTATTTACATAGTTGATTGTCCTCCGGCTATGTAGTCAGGTCTCTGAACCTTTCGGTAAACAGCATCCAAGATGGAGTTTAAGCGAATCCATAGCTAATCATACAGAATCAAAACCCAAACATTCCGCTTCAACATGTCTATGGATTTGTTACAGTTCCGTAGCCATGAATGATTTGCCAAACATCCATTGCTACGTATGCAAGATGGTTCGACCTCTGGGGATGGTGTCCAGGCCTTTGACTGGACGCATAAGGAACAGATAGAAAGGCTAGCCTTTCGAAGTATTTTGTTATTCCTCAGGCTGATATCCACGTACATTTATTTCCTTTCGTATTGATGAATCTCCTTATTTACGTAAACTTATGTCACTTTCATTATAATGTGTATGTTGAGCCTCTTGTGAAGATAAATCATAACCTGCGATAATTATTTTATTTTCGTTAGTATTGAAATTATTAGGCTAAGGGCATTGGTTTATGGTACTTCGGTTGGTCTGATATTTAGTTCGTGAAATAGAAGTCTTAGATAATAGTAACCTGTTGGTAAAGTTTTTACCCGTGAATTTCAGAAGGCTGTTGGTGGTGTTATGAACGTAACAAGTTAATGACACTTAGTGAGAATTGTGCTCAAAAATATGCGTGTTCATTGTTTCAGAAGTAGAGATTGTGGATTAAAGTAGTTATCCGTTAGTGGAAGATCCTAGAAGACGATATTGCCATTTCCACATTGTTTTTCTAATCTACTCGACTAGAAACTAAATTGTAGATTGGCGGATTGAAAGGGTATTCACCTTTTTAAAAGCATGCAGTGCTAACCTTTCCAATTCTTTGTGTTTCCATATGTTTTATGCATTTGTTTCTCACACAGCATCTAACATCCATTTTCATATGCACACCTTCTCCACCATGTCATTCGTATTGATTGGGAAATAAGCCAATATATTCAGCGCTGGTGGTGGTGTGCCTGATAGAGCATAATGCATAGCCATCATAGCCAGGGTCCGCCTTTATCTCGGTGGCTGACATATAGCCTGCCTGAGATAGGCTTCTTTTTTCCAGCTGTTTTTCGTGATAGGCGTTTGTTATTATTTGATCGCTTTCTCGTATTTCCCTTCGCATATTATCGTTTTTAGATATTCTTCTGTTTCTTCTTACTCTGAATCCGAGGTTAAAAATCATTCTCATCCAGGGAACCCAGCACAATGGACTGTCTTGACTATGTGAGTTTGAAGACCGGCGTCTTATCGAGCTGTTTGGCAAAGATCCCAGCTCGGTCCAGACCTGATTTAGGACACGTTCCCCTGGAGGATTTTTATCCCGCTTGAGAATCAATACAAACTGTGTGTAAATTTCACTTAGCTGTGCAGAGCTCGGCCCAGACCTGACTTTAGACGTGTTAAGGATTTTAACCTGTGTGAGAATCATTACAAACTTTAAATGAATTTTAGTTTACCTTGCGATGGCCTGCTGTCATGTAACCGAAATGTTGCGTCATGAATTTTCATATGCATTCTCGGTCGTTTGTGTTGTGAGTTTGCTGTTGTATAACCTGTCAGCTTAGTGTGGGTACGTACATTCTCTAACAGAGTTCTTTGGACATTCCTATTGGGAAGTATATCAAAGCCAAACGAGAGACTACTACAGTGCTTTGTTTGAGAATCACAAGTACGTTTCTCTCAATATTCGCGGTCATTCGATTGGCATTTCCCTGAGTAAGTATTCCATGTATAAATTCCCTGCCGAATATGATTTTTGTTTAGATATCAGTACCGGTGTAAAACTGATGCATGCCGAGTGCACACCAGCAGGAGAACATGTACACAGTAAGGATATATAGTCCAGGAATGATCTCGTTCAGTCTCGTCCTCACAGTTGCCGCTAGTCTACCACCCTCCACTCCAGGTCATTCAGCAGATGGATGAGAGAGTGAGGGAGCTTGATCTTAACCCTGACTGACCGCCGCTACACGTGCCTCCCATCCTCGCCACGCTCTCATCTCTTCCTGTTATCTGTTCAGCTTCACTTGGTCTGTCTGTGCTTAATGTTCCGCGTTTCTAACTTAAGAAGTTGATGACCCCAGTGACCCAGCCACCCTACATGTCTCAAGAACCATGAGAATCAGTGTAGTGTCCAAAGTTTGTTGTTATCTGCCTTGCTGAAGGAGTGGGGGGAAGCCAAGGTCCAAGCTATATTCAAACATATGTTGACTTCTCGGCGATATAAAGGTATGCTTATCATGATGACTGATCGACGATATAATGTTATGGTTATCATCAGGTCGTGAAATATACAGCAATGTTGTTCAAGAACTATCAAGTTTTGCCGTTTTTATGGAAAGATGCTGATGCTTTTATAAATTTTTGTAAAGCTTTAAACTTGGATTGTATGCATTTCCAACTATAATGCAGTTGATGAACACGAGGAAGGGCACCAAGACGAGCAAATGCACCAAAGTCATGGCCAAGACAACTAAGGTGGTAGGGGATGCGGGAAACGGGCAAGACGGTGGTAACTGACATTGCCAGGCAGACGAAACTCATTCTGCCTCCTTTCAACAACTGCATCAGGCAGTGGTAGTGGGATTGGTGGTTTGTAGGCCTTGCAGCGTCAGATATTTTTGGTGGTCGTAGACACTGCGCAATGACCAGCATGTAATATCAGCATGTACTCTACAGCCCTTCCACCTCGGACCACAAGTTGACACTTGCACAAGAAGTTTTCACCGCATTGTGCCACCACGTAAGCGTCTGTTTGTCGTGCACATATGCTGTGTACCGGAATGTAAGTGCAGACTGACTCAGATATCAGTGAAGGCTCTGTTGAAATTTTGAGCTACAAGAACGGCGGAGTGGCATTGTTCAGCGATATAAACCACCACTCACGTAACTTTTCCTTTTCTTATCATCCATATTGTGTCACGATATGCGTGAACAATATTATATATTTCTCGAAGATATATCGCTTCAGCAGCCAACCATTCTATCCAGCCAAGGAAATGGGTAACATTTTGGCATCTGTGACTGATGATCTCGGTATTTGCATACAGAAAACAGAAAACCTTTTCATAGTCTAGATGTAATATTATGTAAATTCGTATGATATTTTGCCAAAAGTATAGTACCTCAGCAGGTAGTAATTGTATTCTTCCAAAGAAATGGTTGATTTATTGGTAAATGTCTTATCTGCAGACAGAACAGCCATTTAATGGTACAGACTGCCTTTTTCAGGACGAGAGGTGGGGACGGATGTTGGCACATTGCTCGGGAAACTTGTAAAGATCGAAGAACAACTTGAAAGAAATATATTGCGAAATTCGGTGGAGAAATCCTCTTGCCCTCCCCATCTATGCCGTAACCGTTGCTGCTCCTGACGCCACAAGGCAAGCAAAAGACAAATCTTATCCACAGATTGGGCGTGATGAGACACTAGCTCCCACTTCGAAATGGAGCTCTAGGAATGCTCCATCCAGCCTTGTGATGTTATCCCTGCAGTAAATCTCGGTCCACATAATTCTTATCTTGTCCTAGTCATGTCACATTCAGGAACGAAGAATCGCTCGCACACATCCACTCTTGTCATATATGATGTACTGAAACTAGAGCTATGTAGATTTTCAACACACACACACACACACACACAGTTCTGTTCTGTGACCATCACACTTCTTGACATATGTAAATCGCTAGCTTGAAAGTATGGGCTCGTACCTCGTACGAGAGAGTAGGTTTGAGAGGTGGCGCATTCGACAACGATCGGACTTTTGAACGGGTATTAACCAGCCTTGATCCCATACATATGGTATTATCACCTCTCCCCATCATGTCTCAAGACGTCTTTTGTTATCAGGATTCAGGACTTGGTAATCCCACCCCCTCTCCCGGCCAGGACTGTCATATTGTGTTTACACAAGGCTGGGTTGCCATGGCGACCATTGACAGCGTCCCACATTGCCACACCCCAACAAAATATTAAAGGCTTCTGCCTGAAATATTGTAATTATTACGATTATGTAGTCTTAGTAAGAACGGGAAGAGAGCGCACACCAACTTAGTGGTTTATAAATAAAAATGTGACTATCGTTAAGTTATAAATGAAAAGGTGAACATATATTCATTAATGAAGTTATATATGAAAAGGTGAATATCTTTTGTAAAGAATTTTGGCAACTCTTAACCCCCGATGTATCTAAATTGTTTGACAGCATACGGAACAAGGCTTTGATGACAAAATTTCCATTGGTTTTTCAATTTCTCCCGACTTCTTACGCATAGTATTCATATCTCGTCATTCTATCGCGATAGTTGTTAATGGAACGACAGTCCTCCTGTTACCTTACAACCAGCCTATGGTGTCCCTCGGTGTTGTGTCTTATCGCCGCCCGTCTATATCCCTGTTTACTCGTGCGCCGTCGATTCTACCATGCACGTTTAAGCCTAGCTTCTCCGCATCACTTCGAAACGCGTTCCTTTCCATGCACTGAACATCCATCTTCCTTGCTTTGGATCTGTATCGCATTTCGGGAATGAGTAGTAACCTGATTCTAAAGTTCCAAAAACGATATATCCTACAGTATCTCTCTAAATCGAGTCATATTGGTCCAAGTTAGTGGCACTGCTCAAAAACCTAACCTGCCTCCCCGTCACCTGAATTAGTCTTCCCCCCTCCTGTTCTGGAAGTATTAGTTCGGGCACCGCGCGCGCGCTCCTTACCTTGTGTATATAAGAGCGTAAGATACTGGACACCGCAGAAGGCCTACTGGCGCATACCAGGCGGGTCCTGTCTTACGGTAGTTTCGGAGGTCAACTCCCTTCCCAGCTCGGGATGATCTGGCTGTTGTGGAGGCCCTCGTTACCCACCCACCACAGCCTGGTTGTGGAACTGGTTCTCTCTCTCTCTCTCTCTCTCTCTCTCTCTCTCTCTCTCTCTCTCTGCAGGTATCTTTGTCATCCCAACCTACAACCTCTTCCTCTTTTCGTACAGCGAAACAGGGGAACTTTCATCTGTCTCTTGTTTTCCCTCTTGTGTAAACTTTTCCACCCAGAAGAGTCGAGTATACCAACATTTGAGCTCTTTATT
Source organism: Panulirus laevicauda (assembly GCA_032273605.1). Lineage (NCBI taxonomy): Eukaryota > Metazoa > Arthropoda > Malacostraca > Decapoda > Palinuridae > Panulirus > Panulirus laevicauda. The sequence goes on along the minus strand of JAUTXX010536485.1, from coordinate 685 downwards.
AACATCTTGGCTGCATTTTTTTTTCTTCTCGTGCCTCGTATATGATGACCATGACTGGGACCTGCTGCTGTTTTATCCGTGCCTTTCAGCTAGGCTGCTACAGAGGAAAAAAATTGAGGTTTAGGATCGTATTTCAGAAGTTATATAGAGTCGGTGATTCTTTTGAGCATGCTTGAGTTCGAGATTGCACTGAGGAGGTTAGCGGTTGCACTAGGGAGGTTAGCGATCGCACTGGGGAAGTTAGCGGTTGCACTGAGGAGGTTAGCGGTTGCACTGGGATGGGTAGCGGAAAGAGTGAAGTAAACAAATCTGTCGCTTTCGTGTGGCGCCACAGGTCTGATCCTAGCTCGTACACCTAACCTTCCAGGCTCCTGCCAAGGTCACGCACGCTTGGTGACCCCCCTACTGGTGGAGATTCCCCAGGTACAGTGGCTGGCTACGGTGCCTGCCTGGTGACGACCTTGTGATGAAGGTTGGGACGACGGGGTGTTGGCGAGACGTGTTTGTGCACCTGGTGCTCGTACCTGCTCTGATGTTGATCACGTGATCTGGGTTTGTTTAACAAGTGGTGTGTGTGGGGGGGAGGGGGGCACGTGATCACGTGGTCCATGGTTGGTCACCTATCATGTGTTGTATACTGGGTGATCACGGCGAATAATTGGTCATCAGTTGGTGAATTTTTTTT
>JAUTXX010536463.1:0-10807 GCA_032273605.1 Panulirus laevicauda | reverse complement strand
AGACTGGACATCAGGATCACCCTCAGGGTCGATCATCATCCACTGCGCAGTGGACAGAGCTGTCATGTCTGACTTCCTATTTCAATACGAGGAAAGAAAACCAGTGGTGTTCTGAAGGGTGAGTCGCTGCTGTTGATGGTGTTTGTGGACGACCGCCCAGGACCCAGACCACAGCAGAATGTGTCTCCAGATAAAGCTAAAAAGCTTCTGCCACAGCGTAAAGTAAGATTTTTTTGAGAGATGCCAGCGCCAGCAAGATGAGTGGTGCTTGTGAGGTCATTGTGAGTCGAGACTTACCTTTATCCTGCGTGGAGGGAGGGATGATACAGGACCTCGGGTCAACACAACACCCACAATGTTAGTAATCTAACCACGTTAGCAAGAGCGTCACCGAGGTGACTCATGCGATGATGAAAGTCAAGGTTACTATCTCAGCCACATGGAGAAAACAGTCGACACCAAATTATTTAATTATATTAGATCTATAACACACTATGTCATATTCTTGGTCATCCTGCTTGAGGGAGGTATAGAGACTTGCTGTTAAGGGTGAAAATGCAAGCAATAGAAAACATACCTAATGGACTGGAGCTAACAAGCTAAGATGCAAGCTGGAATAATAGACTTACCAACACTGGAGTAAAAAACAAATAACGGGACACAAGATGTACGAATTCTAACTTCCTTAAGTGATTTCACGATGTCGTTTTGGAAACATTTTCTTAACATTTAAGGGAACCGGTGAGGTAGAGGAGACAAGGACGCTCCAGCAAAGGTCTGGAATGAGATGGGGAAATGCATCCAACATAACATGGCCGACGGCCGACTGGAGCGAAAGCACAATGAATGCAGAGAACAAATAATGTTAAGACGTGTGACAGGACGGAGAAATGGGTTCCCGTGTGCACAAACAGACGAGCTGATCACAAACAGCAACAGAGCGGCAGCTGACAATGGCCCAAACATCTGTTATATCCAGCTTCCAGCGTATCTGGAACGTTCGCCAGCACCTGGGTTTCACCACCAACCGGGTATCATCAGTGAGGGAGGCTTCTCCAACACAGGCCTACCATCACGTGCATTATCGGGTTACACACACACACACACACACACACACACACACACGTATACAGAATCCTCACTTACTGGTCTTTTCCATCTTCTTGCGGGACCAGGCGAGTGTTGGGTCGTGGGCCCAGAACATGAGCTCCTGGCCGACGCTCACGTCTTGCGTGGTGATGAGGAACACGCCCACGCCGCCTACGCTGCCCACGCCGCCCGTCATGCCCAGGCCGGCGTTGTCGTCACCTGCTGGAAGACAAGGGAAAACAAATCATTAATGGGAGGTAAACGTGTGGTTACGTCTTGTCTTTAATTAAGCACAGGGAAATACGAGTGTCTTCTGTCTTCCAGAAGGTACACACACCACACACTCCTGCATGACCATGGCCGCTGAGCTACACACTCCTGCATGACCACGGCTGCTGAACCACACACTCCTGCATGACCATGGCCGCTGAGCCACACATTCCTGCATGACCACGACCGCTGAGCCACACACTCCTGCATGACCACGACCGCTGAGCTACACACTCCTGCATGACCACGACCGCTGAGCTACACACCTCCTGCATGACCACGGCTGCTGAGCCACACACCTCCACTTCCCCTTTCTGACTCGCCGGTTCCTTCGACCACCGTCATGCACACCACTGCTCAGCCGTGCAAGTTGCATCTATTCTTGCCACGTGCCACAGACTCGCGCATTCCCAGTCAGCCCTGTCTGTGCCCTGCATCAATCTGTGCCTTCGTTTCTCACTCTCCCTGCGTCGTAATCCAGACCACAGTGTTACAGAAATCGACCTACAGATCATTTCTCTTCTTTTCTCTGTCACTGTTTACCAAAGCCTCACTGCAGCCAAGACAGGACAAACTCCGGGCAACAAACAACGAGGCAGGTAACATAATTATGACCTCCCGTGGGACGCTGCCTACCTTTCAACCTTTCGACATTTCCATTCGGTAAGAACACCACATCAATACCTGATGTTCAGCGCCTTGTCCAGCAAAGTTCTCACCACCCAATACACGTTTCTCACCCCACCATCATATTCTCGGAACATAGTCATCAGGCTTTTGTTAACAAACACACTCAACTTGATTTCCCTCCCAGGATCAGGAAGTTTTAACCATCATCCACTTAACACATCGTCCCCCAAGGTAACCTCATCACCAGCTGCCACTTGCCTCCCTCGGCTGCCACAGTAACGCCGACGAATGCTAAAAACCTCTGCTGAAATTTCATATCAAAGTCATTACACAGCCGCTCCGACTGAGCCGCACCACTGAGCTATTCAGACACTCTTCCTCTCGCCCTGAGATACGCACTATTTCCTCAAGTTTGACCGTGTCCAACATACGTATCAACGTCAATGGTCGTCTAACGCATCCCACAGCTGATTCATGTGTGTGTTCTTTAGACCATAAATACTAAACAAATATTAGTTTCTCTAATATTTTCCCGACTATTTTGTAGACAGTGTCCATCGGGTGGATAAAGCCATATCCCCTCAGGACGTCACTTTAGTCGTGTCTTTACCAGTAATCTGATGGCCATTCTACCTCATAATTTTCACCTGCTATGGTTACTCTTTGAAGCACGATAGTGACAGTCTTTGTGCACTATGGCATAACCTTCGAGCACGTCCCTTCGGTATGGTGTCCTGGCCTTAGACAGGCGTCAGGTCGAAGGCCGGGCCATTACACGAAAAGGACGAAGCGATCTGCAGGTCCCACTGCTTAGTTTCAACATCTTTGGTGATTCCAACCGGTCTTAAAGTGCAGATGTCATGCAGTAAATAAGCGTACTGAATAACAGCAAAAGATACGATAAAGAATTATATAGTCTTGATAAAAGCAGGAGAGTCATTACCCAGATAATTGCACCATTAATTGTGGAGAACCACAGTGACTTGGCTCAAGAAATGAAGTCCAGGCAATTTCTTGGTGTTTAACGGTATCTGCCGGTAGATGCACAACTCATGTTTCAGTTGCAGTCCCATTCTTATAAGAGGAGAACATTCTGCTATATACTGGCAAAGGCCAAGATATACTCGCAGCGCTAAGTGGGATGAAAATTATAATGGCAGGACCTGATATGCTTCATCCGAGAACAATGAAAGAAGCTAAATATGAGGTAAGCGAGACGTTAATTGCTGCTCTTTTAAATGTCACTTGCTGCAGGAAAAGTTCCAGAGGATTGGGAAGTTTGCCAGTATAATACCCACGTCAGAAAAGTGTCATGAGTTCATGACCAGAAATTCTCAATTTGCCTGACATCCCACGTTGATCAAGTTATCAATACCAACATTTACGAAAAGACTGTAGGTCATCTACAAGACCGCGACTTAATAAACAGATCTCAACATGCTTTTTTTTTTCAACGAAATCATTAGTGTCCGACAAATCAACCTGATCTCTTTTAAGACATGATCAACACGTGTGATGAAGGTAAAGTGGTTGTCAATTATTTCGATTTTCAAAAAGCATTCAACAAATTTCCGCATCAAAGATTATCAGTTAAGTTCATTCACGCTATACAGACGGGGTTGTAATACGTGGTTGAGGAATGGCTGACTGGCTGTAAACAAAGTGTTGTGATTAATGGTTGGCCGTAAAAAGTGCAGTGCCTTAGGGATCAGTCTTCGAACCAGTTCTCTTATATACAAACAGTCATGATGTTAATGATGCCCGGCTGCGTTGTATGATGTGAAAATTAGTCAACGAAAGTAAACTGTGAAGTAAGAAGTAAAACAGAAACTTCACGTCTACAGCTGCAAGCTGATACGAGACAAACTGACACACTAGAGGATCACAGGTGATAATGAATGCTATTACTGATAACTGCAAAGGTTTGCACATCGGTAGTGAAGATGACGAGGCAAGGTACGGTGTGAATATTGTTGAGCTACGGAACGTAAAATGAGGAATGAGGCATCACTGTAATAATTTCTGATGACCTAAAGGCAAGTAGGAGTGAACAGTGAAAACAAATACAAGAAAAAAAATCTCTGATTCTTAGAAACTACAATGGAATGTAAATCTCAAAATCCTTACTCTTTAAGGCTGACTGGTGCGTCCCCAACCTGGATATCATGTTCGGTTTTGGTCGCCCGACTTGGAAAAAAAAAAACCTTGAATGTAGACAGACCAGCGTCGAGCTCCCAAAGATATTTATGATTCCTGGACTGATATACAATTCCTATACAAGCCGGCTGCACCACACCACATCAACATATAAACTTAAGATGGAAAAAAATGAGTTGATTTGACACAGGTATCCAGAATTATCAAAGGCTGGGATGATTTCCATCTAAGCAGCGAGCTACAGCTGGACTGACCGCATTTCACTCGTAGTAATGGAAACAAATTCGTGGGACAAATGTTTTTCTTTCGAATGAAACAAAATACTCCATCTTGAACAGGACTGCTGATATGTGGAAGGATCTAACAGTTACAGTAGTTGAAATCAGCATCAAAGACGTGTTTTAGAAAACACTTGAGTTACACAGAGTTACAAAGATATACAGACCACGCAGACCCATGGTCCAAGCGAGGTGGTCTTGCCCGAACAATACTGACACGAATGACATTATTTGCGCCTACTTGGTTACATGTAGAGTTGACAGAAATGCGTTTACTTCCTTAGTCTTACCCCACTACTCTATATTTCTCAGATATCTGTTAACTTTTCTAAACCGTATATTTCTGACAATTTTCTACTACCATAAAAAGAACAACATCGAAAGAAAAGGATGGTCCGTTGCTGTGTTTCTTTCCTTCTTCATCGTGTCTCCAGTGACTTCATCCGTGATCAGTTACTTACCATATGTAACTTTGTGTGTGTGTGTGTGTGTGTGTGTGTGTGCTAGACAATGATTACATCCTCACATTCCCCCTGAAACAATGACTCCTAACTCTAACCTTGCATCTCGTCAGCCAGCGTAGATATTCTGGTCCCGCTGCATCTCTGACATTCATAATTTATCAAAATATCCCCTCCACTTACCCCACCCGACACACACTCTCTCTACAACAGTCCACCATCCACTCCCCTCACGTCTCAACCTGATGCCGCATCAGTACATCCTTGTATTTACTTAGAATTATCTGCTCATCTGTCTTTCTAAATACTTTTCTATCCTTTACGATGATTTTCATTTCCTTTCCATAACCTTTTACGCCTTCGCTTCAGAAGTCACCCGAATTTCTAACTTACATTCTCAGTCCCACACTGCACCATGTTCGATCTCTCTTTAATTTTCCTCCACCTCAATCTTCTTTCCCGCTTCCTAACTCCTCTTTACCTACACCCAACTCCATTCTACGTCCATTTAAAGTCCACCTCCTTTCCCTTTACCTCCACCTCACTTCGTTTTACGTCTACCTCCCCATCTTTACTTCCCTTACTCCCTTTCACCTTCACCTCATTCTTCTTCACCTATATTACCTCCACTTTACTCCTCTTTACCCTCACCTTACTCTCTAACTTCCAACTTGCTCCTCTTTACCACCACTTCACTCCTTTTCCCTTATCCTCACTCACCTTTGCTTCCAACACACACCCCCCTTGCTTTCGCTCACTAGGAACTCTCCAGATTTTCAACGTCGACGCTTGATTTTTTCCCTCTACTTGCCATACACCCCTTACTGGTCTACACACTCATCAAACTCATTGGCCTGACGCCATTCCTCACACAGCCTTACACCCATTCTCAAACCCAGTTCCATACTTGGCCTTACAATCTACTTCAGACGACGCTTTACGCTCTACCTCAGCCTAGTGCCCCGGCCTCACATTCTACCTTACATTCTGTCCTATACACCGCTTCACATTCCGCCTCGACCTTATCTCACACAATGCTTCCCATACCGTCTCACACACTACCACATCTGGTCTTACATACTGCATCACGCACTGCCTTATACCCGATCTCACTACTTGCCTAACCCGGCCTAAATTCTGCTTCACATCCGGCCATACACACCACCTCACACTGTGCCGCAAAACCTGCCTCAAACCCTAACTCACACTCTTCCTCACACCCCACCTCACACACCACATATCCCGCCTCACACTCTGCCTAGCACAACACCTCACACCCTGCCTTACATCCACCCCACAACCTGCCTCACATCTCATTTCACAAGCCTTTCCACATCCTGCCGCAGACCCAGCCAAACACCCTGCTTACTTTACGTAACACACCGCTTCATACTCTGTTTTACACCTTGCCTCACATCCTACCTCACAGACTAATTCAAGCCCTGTCTCACACTCTGTGTTACACCTTGACTCACGCTTTCTCTTACACACACCGACTCGTGATCCTCACACACAGCCTCAATACCCTGCCTTACACCGTGCCTCAAACAATGCACATACCAAGCCTTACACCGTCATTCACATCTTTTCTCAAACGTCGCTAAACACTGTTTCACATCCTGCCCCCACCTATAATGCTCCCGACCTCGCCTCTAACACACTTCCAACACAGCTTCCGTCCTCAACTCAGCCGCACCTCGTACACAGCTCCCGTCTTCACCTCTACCACACCTCCTACACAGCTCCCAACCTCACCTCTGATACACCTCCTACACAACTCCCGTCCTAACTCTGCCACACCTACACAGTTCCCGTCCTCACCTATGCCACACTTCTTAGACAGCTTCTGTCTTCACCAGTACCACACCTCCTACACAGCTCATGTCCCCACCTGTGCGACACCTCCAACACATCTCCCGTCCTCACCTCTGCCTCAGCTCCCGCCCTCTCCTCCGCCACACCTCCTGCACAGCTCCCCTACTCACTTCTGCTGTACCTCCTACACAGCTCTCATCCTCACCTCTACCGCACCTTCTACATAGCTCCCGTCCTCACTTCTTCCACACTCAAACATAGCTCTCGTCCTCACCTCTGCCACACCTCCTACACAGCTCCCTTCCTCACCTCTACCCCACCTCCTACACAGATCCTGTAGTCAGCTCAGCCACACATCCTACATAGCTCCCGTCCTCACCTCTGCCACACCTACACAGTTCCCGTCAACACGAGTGCCACACCTCCTACCAAGCTCTCATCCTCAATTCTGCCACACCTGCACATCTCCCGTTCTCTCCTCTGCCGCACCATCACGAAAGCTCCAATCCTCAGCTCTGCGACACCTCCTATACAGCTCCTGTCCTTACCTCTGCCACACCTTCCACACAACTCCCGTCCTCACCTCTGCCATACCTCTCACACAGCTTCCATCCTGACATCTGCCACACCTCCTTCAAAGCTCCCGTCCTCGGCTCTGCCACACCTACACAGCTCCCGTCCTCAGAAATGTCACACCTCATACACAGCTCCCGTCTTCGGCTCTGCCACACTTGCTACACACCTCCTCTCCTCACTTCTACCATACAAAATCCACAATTCCCGTCCTCTTCTCTGCGACGCCTCTTACACTGCTCAAGTCCTCACCTCCGCCATACCTCCTGCACAGCTCCCGTCCTTATCTCTGCGACACCACCTCCACAGCTCCCGTCCTCACCTCTGCCACACCTTCTACAAAGCTCCCGTCCTCACCTCTGCCACACCTCTTACACAGCCACCGTCCTCACCTCTGACATACCCCCTACACAGTTCCCGTCCTCACCTCTGCCACACCTCCTACACAGGTCGTGTGCTCACCTCTGCCAGAACCCCTACACAGCACCCGTCCCCAGCTCTACCACACTTCCTACACAGCAGCTCCCGTCTTCGCCTCTGCAACATCTCCTACACAGCTCCCGTCCTCACCTCTGCCACACCTACACAGCCCCCGTCCTCACCCCTGCCACAACTCTCGGTCTTACCTCCGCCACACCTACACACCTCCCGTCCTTGCTAATGCCGCATCTCCTACACAGCTTTTGTCATCACCTCTACCGCACCTCCTACACAGCTACGTCCTCACTGTTGCCATACCTTCTACACAGTTCCTGTCCTCACCTATGCCACACCACATATAGAGCTCCCGTCCTCACCTCTGCCACTCTTCCCACACAGATCCTGTCCTCAGCTCTGCTACAAATCCTACAGAGCTCCCGTCCTCGCCTCTGTCACACCTCCTACTTACCTCCCGTTCTCACTTCTGCCACACCTCCTACACAACTCCCGTCCTCACCTCTGCCACACCTCCTGCACAACTCCCGTCCTCAACTCTCCCACACCTCCTCCACAGCTCCCGTCCTCACCTCTGCCACACCTTCCACACAACTCTCGTCCTCAATAGTACCGCACCTCCAACACACCTCCTGTCCCCACCTTTGCAACATATACATAGCTAACGTCCTCACCTCTATCACACCTCCTACATAGCCCCCGCCATCTCTTCTGCCACACCTAATACACAGCTCCCGTCCTCACCTTCAACGCACATCCTACACAACTCCCGTACTCACCTCTACCACACCTCCTACACAGGTCCTGTGCTCACCTCTACCACACCTTCTACACAGCTCCCGCCCTCTCCTCTGCCACACCTCCCACACACCTCCCGTCCTCACTTCTGCAGTACCTCCTACACAGCTCTTGTCCTCACCTCTACCGCACCTCCTACACACCTCCCGTCCACACTTTTGTCACACTTTCTACACAGCTCCCGTCCTCACTTCTCCCACAATTGATACGCAGTTGCCGCTTTCCTTCTGCCACACTTCCTACACAGCTCCTGTCCTCATCTCTGCCACACCTTCTACACAACTCCCGTCCTCACTAGTAACACACCTCCCGTCCTCGCTAATAACACACCTCCTACATAGCTCCTGTCCTCACCTTTACCACACTCCTACAGAGCTCCTATCACAACCTCTGCCACACCTCCTCCGCAACTCCTGTCCTCACCTCTATCACACCTACATAGCTCCCGTCCTCACCTCTACCACACCTCCTTCACAGCTCTCGTCGTCACCTCTACTGCACCTCCTACACAGCTCCCATCCTCTCCTCTACCGCATCTCTTACACAGCTCTCGTCCTCAATTCTGCCATGCCTCCTACACACCTCCCGTCCTCACCTTCGCCACACCTCCTACCAAGCTTCTGTCCTCAGTTCTGCTACACATCCTACACAGCTCCTATCTTCACATCTGTCACACCTACACAGCTCATGTTCTCAATTCTGCCAAACCTCCCACACAACTCTCGTCCTCACCTCTACTGCGCCTCCTACACAGCTCCCGTCCTCACCTCTGCGACACCTACACAGTTCCCGTTCTCACCAGTGCCGCACCTCCTACCAAGCTCTCTTCCTCAATTCTGACATATCTCCTACACATCTCTCGTCCTCTCCTCTACCATACCTCCAAGAAAGCTCCTGTCCTCAGCTCTGCCACACCTTCTATACAGCTCCCGTCCTCACCTCTGCTAGACCCCCTACACAGTTTCCGTCCTCACATCTGCCACACCTCTTTTACATCTCCCCTACTCACATCTGCCACATCTACACAGCTCCCGTCCTCAGCTCTGCCACAACTCCTACACAGCTCCAGTCCTCAGCTCTACCACACCTCCTCCACAGCTCCCGTCCAAATCTCTGCCACACTACCTCCATAATTCCTGTCCTCTTCTCTGCCACACCTACACAGCTCCCGTCCAAATCTCTGTCGCACCACCTCCATAGCTCCCGTCATCACCTCTGCCACACCTTCTACAAAGCTCCCGTTCTCACCTCTGCCTCACCCCCTACACAGCCCTCGTCTTCGCCTCTGCCACACCTCCGACACAGCTCCTGTCCATAGCTCTCCCACACCTCCGACACAGCTCCTGTCCACAGCCCTCCCACACCTCCGACACAGCTCCTGTCCATAGCTCTCCCACGCCTCCTACACAGGTCCCATGCTCACCTCTGTGACACCTGCACAGCTTCCGTCCGCAGCTCTGCTACACATTCTACGCTCCCGTCCTCACCTCTGCCACACCTCCACAACTCCCGTTCTCACCTCTGCCACACCTCCTACACAACTCCCGTCCTCACCTCTGCCACACCTACACAACTCCCGTCCTCATCTGTGCCACACCTACACATCTCCCGTCCTCAGCTCTGTCACACCTCCAACACAGCTCCTGTCTTCATCTCGATCACACCACCTAGCAGCTCCCGTCCTCACCTCTGCCGTACCCGCTACACACCTCCCGTCCTCACTTCTTCCACACCTCCTACACAGCTCTTGCCCTCACCTCTACCGCACCTCTTACACAGCTTCCGTCCTCATTTTTGCCACACCTACACAGCTCTCGTCCTCACCTCTACCACATCTCCTACACAGCTCCGTCCTCAGCTGTGCCACACCTCCTATTACAGCACCCGTCCAAACCTCTGTCACACCACCTCCACAATTCCTATCCTTTTCTCTGCCACACCTCCTACACAGCTACCATCCTCACGTGTGCCATAACTCCTACACAGCTCCCGTGATCATATTTACCACACGTTCTACACAGCTCCCGTTCTCACCTCTGCCACATCTCTTACACAGTTCCTTGCCTCAGCTATCCTACACCTCCTACACAGGTCCTCTTATCACCTCTACCACGCCTCCAAACAAAGCTCCCGTCCTCAGCTATGTCAAACCTCATACACAGCTACATTCCTCAGCTCTCTCATCTCCTGCACAGCTCCCGTGCTCACCTCTACCAAACCTCCTACTCAGCTCCCGTGATCACCTCGACCACACCTACACAGCTCCCGTCCTCACCTCTGCCACACCTACGCCCTTCCTGC
>JAUTXX010536452.1:0-10807 GCA_032273605.1 Panulirus laevicauda | reverse complement strand
GGATGTACAGAGTATCAGATTGGTGAAGAGCAGTGTGGTTTCAGAAGTGGTAGAGGATGTGTGGATCAGGTGTTTACCTTGAAGAATGTATGTGAGAAATACTTAGAAAAACAGATGGATGTATATGTGGCATTTATGGATCTGGAGAAGACATATGATAGGGTTGACAAATGCTTTGTGGTAGGTCTTAAGAATATATGGCAATAAGACGAGAGATGTTCCCTGGATGTCACTGGACTGTGTGAGTTTGGGAAATTTGGTTAAGACAGCATGAGAGATAGGCATTGTTCATTCCACTGTTTATCAATGGAAAGAAAGGTGGCAGGCAGAGGGATTCGTGGACAATCAACCAAACAGTGGACAGTAGACTATCCACTCATTTGGAGGACCCTGCCATCACTGTAGTAGGTCTTTAAAGGCTAATGATGTCAAAAGTGCAGTCGACTTTGACTTGCAAGTGGTCATTGATCCGAACACGACCTGCTAATGCCATCATTCGAACAATATTCATTGTTACGTTCCAGCCACAAAAGGTACTCTGAGTTTGAACAAGTATGACTGTTTAGGCTTAGCTGACCTCAAGTACTGGTAGTTGGTAATATTTACCAATGAAAAGACTTGCATTTGTAAGAGCAGGAACAAGACAGTGCTGAAGGACAAGTAACACCGTATACCTGCACATCATCAGGAAGGAGTTTAGTGGGCGAGTGATCATGGCATTCTGGGGATGGATGTGTGCCACTAGATCAGGTGAAATGAAAATTGGAATTTGACTGTACAGTGAAAAATGTACTTGGATTATAGAAGATGATGTTGCCCTATGTGCAACCCATGATTATCCCTGCTTCTGACAACCAAGCTCATGCACTTGAGTAGATATTAACAGAATGGTTTCAAGCACACCCAAAGTAGGGGTAATTAACGAGCCCAGCAAGGGATGAGACCTGAATCCAATCAGAAACTTAGGAGTGGGAGGTAAGAATAAGGAGTCATCTGGGCATTGAGGATAAGGCACAATCAATGTTGCCAGATATCTGATACTGACAAGATATATGTATGCATCTTTAATCCATGTCGGGATATGGGAACCAGCTGAAAGATGCTTGTTGAGGTTGAAGCATACTCATTCTCTACTCTGTGTATTATATCAACACATTTTATCAAAACGTCCAGTTTACTTTATGCATATCTTTTATAATCATGCCACAAAGTGCATCATTGCAGTTGATCATTGATGTGCATTCCACAGCAGACTATATACACCACTGTCTTATATGGAAAGAGCTGAAAGTTTGGGCAGAACAATGATATGTAAACCCAAAAACAGCCACACAGATGTTTCCTAGCATATATGGGAAAGTTCTAGTGACTTTGTTTTTGATTATTTGTGCTTAGGAATGTAAATTACTTCTGTTCAGTGGGAAAGGCAGTAATTCACTCCGTAATGTTTTTGATTATTTGTGCCTAGGAATGTGAATTACTTCTGTTCAGTGGGAAAGGCAGTAATTCACTCCGTAAAATGACTGAATAAATTGTTAAATGAATTTCATCTTCAAGTTAATTATTAGAATAGATTTCAAAGCAATATCCGATCTTTTCTTCAAAATCAAAGGCATCTTTCCAAGGGATCAGCAATCTTCTACTGTTTCCCAGTACAGATGCAATGCAGGGTGTTCAGTAATAATGTAAGACTTAGGAGGGAAGGGGATGTCATGAGATTTGACACACTATATCAGGAAAGGATAAGTATAGCTGAGATTATTGAACAACAGTTCTCATGAAAATAACACTGATTTGTTCATTTAGTTAATTAAAAACATGTCACATTAATGAATTACTTTACTGTATAAACAATATATACATAATATACATACTTAACATATACTAGCAAATGTAGTTCATTCTTCCTCCCACACAGGAGTACGTGCAGTTATTGAAATTTCAGGTGTCCCACCTTCAACACAAACAGGAGGTTGTACAGACAATCCCTGTCTCATTATCATCTTGATGCCATTCCAGCTCCTCATTATTTACCAGGTATGCAATGGCACACAATAGTTCCCTTTGACTTCTTGCAGTTGAGCCAACTGGGTAAACTTTACATGTGGTAATCTTCTGTACAGTGGTTTATGTTAAAACCATTTCTGGCAATGATTTGCATGATGGTTAATTGATGTGACAAGAAGCAGAAAATGGTCCTTACTTGATACTTTTCCTCATGTGGAGTTCACCCAGAAACTTGGAGAATTAAATTAATCATAAGGTAATAACCTGTCATATTTACTTGCTGCTTGCTGAGACATTGCACTTTTCCCAGTGGCTGTTATAGTTGTGAACATGGAAGGGACTTGTTGCTTTTATATCTATTTTTACACTGGAGACCCCAGTCACGGACAAAAGTTCACATTAAGACTGAGCCTAAGTTGAAAGGTAGAAAGAATAATGAAAGAGAATAAGAAGAGACAAGTTGAAGCATATACTAATTTGGAGGAAGTAAAAAAAAAAAAAAAACTTTTAAAATGTACAGCATCATAGGTATTGTGAAAGACACGAGAGGGTAAAGACTTTTGAAGCTTTGAGGTGTAGAGAAAGAAACAGTTATCATAATGACCCACCCTTGAGTTGCTAATGGCCATACAGTAATCATGTGATGCAGCAGCTTGCCAAGTATTGCCTGGTCTACATAGTGATAAGGGCACACAAGTAGCCAGCTCTCAAAGCAGAAACACTGAAATATAAGTAGAGGATATCATCTCATGGGTGAAAAGGTGTTACAGTCGCTTAGTGGGAGTCCAGATAGTCGAAGGTGAAAAAGAAAATAGATGAATTAGGTGAGCAATAAGTAAAACGGGGAAAAGTGTGGTGACTGGAAGATAGACATTGGGCCAGATAACATCAAAGTTTGGGGAGACAATGTCCTCAAGGTGCACAAGTGTGTTGTTGCTGAAATAAGCATAGACACCACCATTGACCTGGAATCCAGACTGCTGGCCAATGTCAGTCATCAAACCATCACCATCATTATGCTAATGGAATTTGGGAAAGTAGGAAATGTGCCATGATCAACCTGCCATACGATTTTGGAGTGGAGCAACATTTCTTGTCATCACGCTTCACAATCTGGAGCATGTATTGGCTTTCCATACATGAACCTCTTTCCATGCTATGCCCTACTCCATGATCTATTCCACAGTCACCATAGGATTTCATGGGTAAATGAATTCAACTACAACAATGTGTAATGTCTAGCCCTGATTACTGAGGTGGGTTACATAATGGTAATGAGAGAGAATGTTACTACCTATATTATGGATCAATGGTGCCATTCTTTGTTTTGCCTAAATGAATGCACTCCTTCCAGAGGAATTAGCTGGAATGAAGTGAACATCCAATTTGAGTGATCAGTAATAGAATATTGGACATTTAATGGTTTTCTGATGGTCTAGATTTTCAGGAGGACGGCCACCACATGATAATCATCATCATTGTTGTAGCCATGCCATGTGGCTTGCATGTTTTCCATGAACTGATATAGCTCATGCATACAGCATATGTTCCTGAAATGGCTAAAGCAGTTGGTCATGAATATGTGACAGCATTACAACACTAAATCAACATCAGCATTCGATGATTACACCAGCCTGTGTGCTTTGGCTACTATGATGTCATTATCAGGCAATGAGACTTTATATACCCTTGACTAAAGCACTGGTGCTTGTTCATTAAGAACTGACATCTCGTTGCAATTTTGCGTTTGTCATCTTTTCAGTGGATAAAGACGTTTGCTGCTCCATGTTTCGTTATCTAGTATCTGCCATAATTCCAGCGTAATTAAAATAATTTAGGGTCGCTAAAAAGTTGAGGTTTTCCAAAGTGATATTCTTTTCCAACAAGTTTTACCTAATCTTATGTGAAAAGCAATGATATTCCTATGTGTTGTAGCTTGTACCCTTCATTAACTAAAATTAATGTGTATGGTAAATATTTTAAATCTGCTTAATAGGCTAACAACCTGTTTAATTAGTAAAACTGGTGATGATAGCTCTTTGAACAGTCTAAAACCACACTGACGTGGTTACAAAAGATAATTTGTTTCAGAGCCGCCGCCAAACGGACCTAAAAATTAAACATTATGAGTGCTAGAAGTTAATGAAATGTAAGACCACATGAGGCCAGGAAGAAATTAGAGGTTCTCATATATCTTCAGACACACTCAAAAATTAAGACCATATATCATATTAATGTGTCTGAGAGGACTTTAACCGAGACAATGGTGTTTAATTTCAGACAAGAAATAGTACCATAGATAAAACTAAAGTTGAAATTGTTTTAGATGCGAAAAAGTTAATCAAATGTAAGCTTCATCAGCTAAATATGGGTTATAAGTATGTATGTATCCAACTTTACGCTTGAAGATTATAGGTTATATGTTATGAAATATCTACAACCTAAACAGAAGTGTACGAGATTTTGCTGGCTCATTTGAAGTCCTTGCAGTACCACAGAACCATTACAAAATTAAATGTAAATAAACTATGATTTGAACCTTTAGTAATGAATTCTAATGACCTCGTTGGTAAATGGTATTTTTGCAAATGGTGCAGTTAGTTATTTTGTATTGACGGCGATTGTCTAATGACCAGAGCAACCAAGATGTGTAGAGTGTGTCTGTGTGTGTGTGTGATCTACGATAGTACTTCATGTAGGAAATTCAATATTCTTGAGAGGATTTTTCAAACAAATTGGTGCGAGTGTGTCGACAGTCGAGAAAATTCTCAAGTCTGTACGTCTGAATAGTTCTTGGAAGATAAATACAATAAAATCGGACAAGTTTTGGAGGCTGTCAATCAAAATAAAAAAAAGAAGTTGGTCTCAACAAATGACGACACATTAAACTGCATTTCAGAAAACTTACTATAATGATGTCATCAACATTAACAAGAAAATTATCTTCAAAGTTACATATATGCATGCAATGTACCAACTGTGTGGATAAATCAAGGTAAGTTAATATTAACCTGTGATAGTATTCACAGACAAGTTATTGTTGGTCAAAGTATTGAAATTAGTACTGCCATCAAATACTATTATGCCGACTGATGTTTTCTTTATTTTCACTACATTATCGATTTTTTTTTCAAAGGTAAATTTAAGAACAAGCCCTTATTTTGAAGAGCGAAAAGATCAATTTTACAAGGTCCACAGGGATCGTTGAAGAGCCTATACCTATCGCCATGTTGGAAGTTTAGGATCTCGAGTGTTTGGCTAAACCAAAGACATTTTGGGCTAAACCAGTCAAACCAGTAAACCTTCCCTACCCGTAAAACCAAGGGAACTGCGCCTTACAACCCTAACACCACGGGAACTCTGCCTTCCGACTGTAACGTACCTCAACGTAAGTATACCCTACTTAAACGTCTTTAACCTACCAAAGGGAATTAGTTGGCTAAATAAAGCTTGACCCATCGGTACCGACCTGACTACAAAATGACCAACAATATTACCTTAGTTGGACCATGATTCCTGTAGCCGAGGATCACCTCCGTAAAATCACACTGAACTTGTTAACAAATGTCAGTATCCCGCTTTCCCAGTAAAACAATGTTGAGCCAAGTAAACGGTCGTCTCTCTTTCTTGCCAGGACTGTAGATGTCATTTGTATTGAAATTAAATTTATATGCTCAAGACTCTCATATGTTAGAGAGAAATGAGTACGGAACACCACTGGGCCAAACGACCTCTTCTCATTAGCACCAGAAATATGACGGCAGTTTGTACAATCCATTTTCCACCGTCTAGTATCCAAGGGAAGACATTTAGAAAGGAATTTGTTCATATTTGCATTATTTACAAGGTCTTATTGTGGACCATGTGCAGTGCAGCGCCATTTGATAGACGCAGGGCTGTTGATCAAAGTCATAGAGATTTGTTAAGATTCTATTAAAAGAAACGTTAAATTATTTGGGATAAACTATAGTCTTAATATGTTAAGAAGGTATAGTTTGGATTTATACAGGTTGAAGCTTGACTTATGTTTGCTTGCACAGAATGCGCAAGTGGTTTATCAAGATCATTGAAGTTATCATACTTTTTTGTACAGGAATGTGAAATATTTGTAATGAGAGCGTGTAACAGCATTGGTTCTCAACAGGTGGAATGTGAAAGTTGGTCAAATATAACGTGATAAAGAGGCTGAGATGGACCTCACCACCTGAAGTAAGTTATAATTTTTCCTTTCGTTAAGAACTCTGGTTTTCATATTAGGAAGTATTGTATTACTCAAGAGAAGAATCTTTAAGACTAAACTTTCAAAATGAGAAATGCTAAACTCTTCATGGAGAAACTAGATTTTTTTTTGTCATGAATATAAAATTTCATAGACAATTTCATACTGTAGTTTTTATTTTAAATTGTTAGATTTATCTTTGTGGAACAAGCAGAAACAGAAGCGCTAACTTCATGGGAAGTGTTATATTTGATGAAATATATTGATAATTGTGCGTCCAATGTAAACTACATCCTGGTATATTTATGATAGATGCTTCTTTTAAGTAGTAGTAAGTTCTGCAAATAATAACAGCACCGTGAGAGTGCAATATTGTGAAGATTTCAGTTACGCCACAAAAGTGTATTGTTCACAAGTGTGGTAAAGAAAATATGTATGTATTACCATAGATGGTCTGTTCAAATTGTGTTCCATTTACCGTGAGCTTTTCTCTTAAATTTAATCTTTTGGTCTTTCGAGTGCGAAGATAAACTAGAAAAACTTTGTATTAAATTAATTTTGATAGGAAAGTACTGTAATCGTGCAGGCAGACGTCTCACTTGCGATCACACAGAACACCTTCGTCGGTGGGTTACGTCAGCAATGTATGATATGCATTGCTGACGTAACCCTCCGACGTTGGTGTTGTGTTGTCGTGCGACTCTATTAAAATCAATTTAATTTTTGGGTTATATTGACATCACGTGAATTTTGCACGACTTAGATTTCCTCCATTCTCTTTCTTGAAATACATTCTCGTCAAGAGATAACATGGGAAACTGTATGTTCGTATTATTGTCCGTGTACCGCCGAGGTCCCTCATTTATTGCTGTCTCACGACATACAAGGACCTGGATGGCGCCATATATGCTAAAAAAGAAAAAGTACCAGAGATTAATATTAAGCCATTCACCAACACATATACCTGACTGGCTCCCTAACCTGATAGACACCATACGTCGTCAACCGTGAAGATGTGGATATCTTGAGAGTTTCACTAATAATCTTTCAAAGCCCTCTACACAATATTTACAAGCAGGCAACACAATTCATACGAAATTTCACACCATAAAAAGTCTGACGGTAGAAACATTTGCAGTTTTATGTATGGTTACATTTAGCATCGTGGGTGAGTGTGCGACTCCTATTACTTTCTACATCTTAACACAAATACCGTCCAGACGTCCCTAGCGCCCCCTACCCCACAACCCTTGCATCTTGTGCAATCTTGCCTCCACGTCAGGCAGGTAGCCGGCCAAAGGTTATCATAGAAAATGGGTATATTTTCAGGGATGGCTCCTGAATTCTTGATTGCTGTATTATGCATAGTATATTTATATGTTTATGTATATATTTAGGTGATGTTTTCAGCTAATTTGATATCTTGATATATACATTAATACAATAATGCGTGATAGATAATCTGTACTACTTGTCCTAAAGTTTCATGTGAGTTTCAGTTTTTCCGTTTCTCTTCATTTTTATCTTTTATCATTAGTATTAAACTCCTAATCTCTCAGGCGTGACGTTAATTCATAAGATTGTGTAACGTGTTATTTTGAATTGTGGCTCAGTCATATGATGCGGAACTCATATAAACAGAATTAGGTAGTTTTAAAGCGTATGCAATACAAAGCCCTTCATATTGTAAATCTCACTGGGTCCAGTGATGAAGCTATGGTATAAACATGGGCATCCACTGAATTTGTTCGAGAGGAAACGATTCGTCACTTTTTACCCAACATACACGCATCACCTGAGTCCACTACGTCACAGATTAAGATTAATATGGGCCGCCTTATGCCAGTAATAGCACCTCGTGCACATACATCCTACCTGTGCCGGTAATGCCACTGCCAGGAATGGGCTGTCATTGATAAGAGCCAGTGCCAAGCTTATTCTTGGCGAATCTTTACAACGCAACTAATGAGTTTTTAAAAGATATGGACGAAGGTAATAGATGACAGTTCTTTTAAAGATGTAAGGGTAGAGCAACTGGATGTAACATGAAATTAAGTTAGGAACTTGTAAATTAGGATTTAAAGAAATTTTTTACAGTATACGAGTGGTGGATGAATCAATGAGACTGAGGATATGGTCAATTCAGACTGCATGTATAATTTTACAAAGTTCTTTGATGAAAGTGTTCATAAGATGGGGCCCACCTGCGTATAACTCCCTCCCCGTGTGGTACTCAAAGGTAATTACAAACAAGCAAATAGGAAATTACTCGCTTAAGCATAGGCCATATTTTACACCACACACACATCCACCGTAAAGTGCCCACTACATAAAAGTTAACTACACATGGGCCGACCTGGTTGTTGTATGTGATTTATTTGTAGACATGTGATGTCTTCTATCCCCTCTAACATAGTAGACATTCTTTAGCCGGTAATGGCTTATAGCTATAGCATGGATATACCCTAATTCAGCTATATGCCTGTGTGAATATTCACAAAGAGAAGGAATTACTGTTGTATCCACACGTTACTCAATATTAAGTTTCTCTGAGACAGTTGTCGCTACAGACCAGACGATGGCTAAACATTTGCTGTTGCTCAGTAGGGGAACATTTAGAGTTTCTGGTATATTTATGCGTCTGTATTTCAGAATAATACTTCATGAATAGCTTCATACACGTGAGCAGTACTTAAGTGCACAAACTTTTCGCTCCAAATGTGTTCTTGGCGTTAGCCACCAGCTAGTAAACCAATCATTACAATTGCAACGGTCAGAATTGCCATAAATATTAACGGTATAAACACGGAGACCTATATCAAGTATTCAAAACGATTACAAGTCAAATCAATTAAGACAAAGTTTTTCATAAATAAGCTTAACTTTGACGACAATGCGACAGTTGGATTTGGCATCAGAGTTGGTGAACTTTGTGGCAATATGACATTTTGGTCAGGGCAAAGGGTTACAGCTTGCATTGGTCCATAAGTAGTTGAGTAGCTTCATCACAACACACTTCAGGACATTGTAGCTAAATTTTGATCATACATTTTCAGTACGTTGCTCTGTACAGGCATATCACAGTAATTCTTTTCGTCCAATTAGCTTCTCTGACTTTACTAAATGTTCAAGCTTCAATGTCCAACAGGTGCTTTCACTCCACTCTTCTATTTCTTCATGTTACCATCTGCTTTTGACAGTCAGTTTCTCAGTAGTCATCCTTTCTATATGCCACCATGTCAGCATACCGAAATCGGTTCTCTCAATCAGACATTTCATCACTGATTATGGTTTTAACAAATAAATATTCAATACTATACCTGTATAGTATTACAATGAAAATATATAATACTACAAAGAAAAGAATTGTAAATGGAAAGTAAAAGAATATTTCAAATATTAACTTTGTATTTACAACTTGTACAAAAAAATGACAATGTTATTACAGCTCCCCATCCTCCCAGACATAAAATAGGTTGATTCAAAATTGCATTGTTGTAATTCTCACAAGCATGAGGGACTCAATCAATCAACAACCTGAAAAGAGAAAAGATAGTTGTATGGAT
Organism: Panulirus laevicauda; assembly: GCA_032273605.1. Lineage (NCBI taxonomy): Eukaryota > Metazoa > Arthropoda > Malacostraca > Decapoda > Palinuridae > Panulirus > Panulirus laevicauda. Next base: position 1,015 of record JAUTXX010536452.1, on the reverse strand, counting down.
ATGTCCACATTAAACAGTTCTTTTTATATGACTTAATGCTCAACCTGCCTTAGGGGGATAGCTCAGGGATATCTTAGCTCTAACTATCAAGTATAATGTAATGAAACTAGAGCCTACCATCCATTGCCAAGCACCACAGATTATTCCTGTGACAATTCAGCATACTTGAAGGATGTTGCTCCCTCCAGTGCAGTACACTGATCCAATACATTCTATCCCATGCATGGATCCTGCCTTCCCTAATGTTCATGCCATGATACCCCAAAGCCTCCATCACCCCAACCTTCCACCACCTCCTCAGTCTCCCTCTACCCATTGTTTCTTCCTCTTCTGAAACACAGACTAGGTCAGTCGATCTTAACCCCCCTCCATCTGTACAAACCATTTCGGTACATCCTAATCAGACTGCTTTTACTACCACACCTGCACTATCATTCCTTACAAGATCAACTTGCCTCACAGCACATATTACCCTGAGACATTTCATTTCAAATCGATTCACTCTCTTTCCCGCCCTTGCAATGGGCACACCCATGGCCTCAGTTCCACTCATCTACTCTCTAGCTATTATGTATAACGTACTGAAACCAGAGCCTACCATCAAGTCGCACAGACACTCCTACAGTTTTTCCCACTTCATATACCTGGGGATAAAGGAGAAAGGAAACCACCCACATATTTCCTGTGTTACAGGTGACTGAGAGGGGCAGGGGCAAGGGACTGAAAATCTACACCTGTATTCATTTTCTAAAGGTAAGAACACAGTGAATGAAGCAAGGATTTTCCTCGGAGGTTTAGTCATCTGTTTTATACCCTACCTTGCTAGAACAGGAGGAAGGGTGTAATATATTTATATAATTATCAATATTACATGTTAACTTGGTTTCGGTGCATTATTACATGACAGCTAGAGACTGAGTGTGAACGAATGGGGCCTCTGTTGTCTTTCCTAGCGCTACCTCGCACACATGAGGGGGGAGGGGGTTGTTATTCCATGTGTGGCGGGGTGGCGATG
>JAUTXX010536419.1:0-10808 GCA_032273605.1 Panulirus laevicauda | reverse complement strand
CTGCACAAACCAATTAAATGCAAGTTCTTATTCTGGGTAAAAGTGTAATGCATCAACTTCAGATTTTAAAGTATGGTGACTGTGCCAATCAGCCAATTAGAATCATGCTTATTGCTGCACTGCATCACTTAGTCTTGCATTCATTGTCTCTTTGGGGCTTTTGTAGTAAGCATCTTTTTTTTTTTGTGCTTGTGCACTATTATATACTTATATTTCTGTGCCATCTTTTACAAAGATATCATCATGTGAGCTTCCTTGCATTTCATCTGATTCTGCTGAAACTAATCCTAATAGGAGGATTAACAATGATACGCAATTAAAGTGCATATGATTGAGCGTGTTTAGGCTGTTGCATTGTTCTTACCCTTCATGATCTGTAGAAATATAGAGATAGTTGAATCATGGACGATGATTCATCTTCATACAAATTAACAATATAGTGCCAAGATATCATTTACATTTTACTAATTCTTTCTTATTTTTCTTGTAATGGTGTCCCATGCATTGTTTCAGACACTATAACGAAAATTTTCCATACAGTAGTCAGTATACTTGAAGACATCAAGGGAGCTTGCAAGAGATGTGAACCCTTAAGTTATGCAACAGCTTTTTAAGCTGTGGGACTTGTACAGTATAAGATTACTATTGAAAATTCTTTGTGATCATATTTCTGTCAAAAACTCTTTCAAAAGTACCAAAATTTTCACTACATATCCTTGAAAACACTCACATATACCAGGCAGTGGAACAGCATAAGCTAAAGGACATGTAGCACACAAACAATATCCCACCATGTTGAAATGTATTTCACTCATATTTTGAAAATTATGCGCTGGTTGATCATAATGATAACCTTTTTGGGATTTCTGAAAAATACTTGAGAATATCTTACAAAGAGAGTGTACCTTGAATATAATGATTGTCAACCTTAAAATGTTGGTGATGATTTATTCATTTTAACAGACTTTTGCCCAGTTTTATAAAGACATTTACCTTGAGCCTGATTTGGCCAAACATATTTCTGTGTAAGCTTCATTCAGTTTTCTTTGTATTTTTGTTTACCTCAGTTGAGTGTAAGGAACACTGTTTGTGAAGTAGAGGCCTAACTAGTTTGTACACCATTGATGCACAGACAAATCAGGCAACTCCTTAGGGTTAGATATGGTTTTGTCTAAGAAGAATTACCCTATTCATGTTATGAGGAATTATTACATTCTTATTGTAAGTATGAGTATGTACATTGTGTGCTTGTGTTTCCATTTAAGAAAAGAAAAAACTCACATTACTGTCTCCTCAGACCTGGTGTTGTGTCCATATTGGTCAGCTGCTAGCATGGAACCTGTGCCATGCTCCCGTGCCAAAGCATGTTTCAATCAGACATGTTATGGCCATCTTGAAGTCATATGCAATGCTGATCCTTGCACATGCACTGCAAACTTTGTTGATGACCAAGGCAGACCTGCTGCATGTCTCCCTCCCACTGAACCACCCAAAACACGTCTAGCTTTCACTTTTGAAGAGGTACATATTGCTTATTATGTTTGTAACGATTGTATAAATCTGATCCAGTGTGCATTTGTGCTCAAGAACATAAACATTTTCAAAAAAAAATTGAATTTCAATATTTCTCTGATTTACATAAATAAACGGTATGTTTAGCATTACTGCATAATAACCACTCCCATGAGATAATGCATTAGAGGCATTCATATATCATATGTAACTTCACATACAATAATGTCTTAGATTTGAAAAAAGAATCTTGAAAGCTTCTAAATTTTCACATGTACATCACAGTATTCTAAATCTTCACTCTTGTGTTGCAGGACTCTAGCAGTAGTGACAGTGACAAAAATGAAGACAAAAATAATAACAGTAGTGATGAAGAGTCATATGAAATCAGTAACAAAAGCAATGGTCCTGTGACCATCTATCTAGAGGGAGAGCCAACCCTCACGCGCTGTCAACTCCTCCAGCGACATCTTCAAGAAAATAACTCCCTAAAGTATGTAGCTCAGTGTGACGAAGAAGGACGGTTTATCCCTACACAGTGTTACACACCATCAAATGACCAAGAGAGATTCATGGAGGCCCCCAAGTGTTGGTGTGTCGATGAGACTGGACACAAGACTCAGCCAACTGTTTATTTTACTCGTGGTGAAAGAGAGTGTGGTATGTCTGCAGTTTTAATTACTTCATACTCCCAGCTTCCATGAATGAAAAGTTGTTACTTGTGAATCCTTGTCATGTATAATATTATAGAAATTTAATAAGTATCTCCATATAAAAAATGCACAAGAATATTTCAAAATTTCAGAACTATCAAAAGAAAAATTTAAAGTTTTGATGACTTAGGCAAAATTCTTACCCCTTTTGTCGTCTTAATTACTAGTAACCATCATATTTAGAGAAATTATGGATTATACTAAAATTTTTGTAGTGACATATATGATTTGGTCATACAGAGGCAGTGGCAGTAGAGTCAGTGGTGGTGACGCTTGGTTTTCGAGGACGTGAAGCTGGCATGAACCATCTTGGTAGAGCGAAAGGCAAGGAGATACGTGACCAGGTAAGTCGTATTAATGGGAAAGCCTAATCATGACACCATAGACCATCTATCTATCCATCTTTCTGTATCTCTGATGCCTCCAGGAACTTCCATCAAGAAGGTGGTCAAAGCAAAGGAGTCTCCACATATCCCTGTCCTTACATGCCTCCCTCGCATACACCATTCCACCACCATCTCTCTCCCTCCTGTATTCATCCATTCTGTTTCCCCATGTCACAATTAGTCTTACTCTCATACCAACCTCTTTAATTGTACTATCATATACTTCCCTTTTAAACTCCCAGTCTTGCATTCTTTATGCATGCCCAAACCACCTCAAATTTGTTATTATGCTTCACTCACTCTTCCACTCCACAATTCATTCCCTCCCATACAACAGCAATAGGACAATAAGTAGGTGAAGGGTAAAGAAAATTATGTGAAGCCAAAACAACAGACATAATCACAGTTAGTTGTGTTGAGGTGTTGTAGGAGATATTTACTGTTAAACTAAGACTGCAGTAGAGTAACTACAAAAACTTTATTAAAACCCCAACTAGATTGAAATGATAAAAATATCACATAATAAATCCAAGAAATTCAGCATGAATGTCACAAACAAGAAAAAACTTGGTAGATGGATTCATGACTTACATTATAAAGTGTAAATAGTGAAATGAGATATGTCAGTGACCTGATAGGACCAACTACAAAGGTTTGCCAGGGTGAACCCCATGATGTTGCCATGTGATGACAAGTACAGCATAGAATCTTAACAAAGGATAGGAGGAGTGTCTAACTGTTATAAAAGATGGAATTAGCATCATACTAGTGTTAAACTTCCTTATTCAGTAATCATAGGGATTTCAATTCAGGATTTAAATGTTTATACAAATTTTAAACCCCAAATCTCAGATATGTTCATTTTACCAATTAGATATACAGCATTCTTATAACTTTCATTGATCTTCATGGTAGACAGTGTAATCAGCTTCACCCCATAAGGAAAGCACAGATGATTTTAAAGGTTTAAGAAATGATTTTTGGTACTGTTCACTGCCTGTATAAGTTAGCCTGCATGTGTGCTGTTGCATCTGAATGGGATAAGACAGAATTTTTTCACTAGTGTTCTGTTCAAAACAGGTTTTCAGTAGGCAACATGTTGATCAGTAAAAGTTGAGCTGAATTCTGATAGAAATAACCGTATATGTAGTAGTGTATGATGGTAAAAACAGAAAGCTGACACGTTACAATTACTTCCTGTAGGTGAATGACCTTTTGAAACAAATGACAGCCGAGACCCTGGAGAATGAGGTGGGTGTGGTCGACCTCCCTGATCTCACTCAAGTCAAATTTACCCTTCTTGGTAACAATAAGATTGATATAGCCTATCAGTTGGAAGAGAAGGTGAGTTTTTTCAGTATACCTCAGTGCCTAAGTGTGCTAACTTACACATCTTCAATGGTGACATTGACCTGCAAATGTTACCAGAAGATTACTAATGCAAGCAATTTTCCCAAATCTGTAGACTTTTATCTTTTCACTTTCTTATGCATCACCAGCCTTACCTTTATCTTTTTACTTTCTTAGGTATCACCAGCCTTACTAGGTGACTATGGATGTTTCCAGTCCCTTCTGCTACCACATACAGCCTCAAAATGACCCAGTGGTCTGTTGCTGTTTGCAGTCTTTGTATAATTTCTAGTTTAATTTAAGCACACTGGACATGTATTTAGGGGTATGGTTAAAGTGAAAAGATCTGTGCTGGTGATGCCACTCTGGATTGGAAATTAACTTTAATAATAATTGATAGATCAAAATTTTGTGTGTACAGTAGCTTACTGTTACCCTTGTGCTGATACTAATCATATAAATGGACAGATGTACATTTATTTGACTAATGAGTATAACAGAATACAACAGCCACATAGTGTAAAGGATGTTCTCAAGTATCTCCACTTTATATACATAGTAACCAACATGGCATGGGCAAAACATACCCCAGTTATGGCCATCTCAGGCGAAAGGGATATTAGGTAAGGAAAAGAAAAAAAGAAATTGATTACAGCTCTGTAGGTGTTTGTAGAATTGACTCTAAGGTTTTCAGAAAGATTACAGGAATAGATGAAGAGGCTTAAACAGCTTTGCTGTTTGAGAGGACTTACAATAATGGTTAGTCCTCATGCTGTTGGTCTCGCACGGAGAAAGTATGAGAGGCAGCATCCAGATGTGAGTTGGGGTCCAAGCCTTGGTGGCAAGAATTCTTGCTGACAGCTTAAATAGGAGTGGTTAAAGTAATATCATTAGAAGAGGAAGAGGGCAACATCAAAGCATAGAGAGAAAGGGATGGTTAGGTTGATGCTTGGAGAGTTAATGAGACAGAAGGCTTGCTTTCACTGTAGCTATGAAAGAGCATCCCAGATATGTAAGCAGTACTCTGTACTTGGAGAATAAGACCTCTGTAGATGTGAAGGTGAAAAGCCCAAATGAGGGGCTATGGTTTGTAAGCCAGCTATGAAGTTGACCAACTATTTTTTGTTGTGGAGGGTGGTGTCAAGTATGTTTCACGTGAGGATCGTATTAGGAAGTGTCAAGTACTTTATTGATATCTTTAGCAAATAACACTTGTGTGGTATACCAGTTGTGGTTTGTTGAAGCCATCCAAGATGTGTTGTGCAAGGTTGTGTGCACTGTGGTAGTGGTCATTGGATCTATATACCTTGCTGTGGGTGCAAGAGGAATGTTATGATCAGTCCTAGAGTAGACTAGTATTTCCAGGATTATGCATACTGGAGGCAGTAGTAATATAGAGGGGGGAGAGAAAACAGGTATCTGGGTGGTTTCAGGGGTTCCATGATAAGTATTATGTTGGTAATCTTCTAGATGTTAGGGATTTTGCTGTGAAGCCAGGATAGTTGCAAGTACGTTTGGGTTTGGCTTGCTATTAGGACAAATGTTTTTTGTGGAAGTTATGTACAAGGACCTGTTGCAGGGGAGTTGTCAGGTTTTCATTGTGCAGGGGTAGGGTCGGTTTGTAGTTTTTTGAGTAGTGTTTGGGAGATTGTTTGTGTTATTTGGGAGGAGGGAAGTTGGTTTGGATCAAAATAGCTTCATGTGTAGGAAATAATGTGATTGTGCAGAGCGTTTGATTATGAACCATGGTCTGGCACAGTGGAGAGGAACTGTGCTTCACTAAGGAATGGGATAAAGAGAATACTTTTGAAGCAGGAGGCTGATAAATGTCTCTTGTTGCACACCTGCATTTCATTAAGGCACTACCTCAGGTTGACTGACGGCAGTCGACCTTTCACAAAGGGGTCCTGGGGCTATAATCTCCCAGGACTTCTAATTCAGGGGCTTTTTCCACTCAGTAGCATGGACAAGATGGATTCCTGTAAAGCAAGACATTCTTTGACAAAACTTTAGGGGCACTGGAGTTGTATAATTAAATTATACAATATATAACCTTAAAGCCCTCTTGTATGGGACTTCTGCAGCCTCAAGGCTGTACTACAGTTAGAAGCAGGAAAATAAAGGGTGTTACCAGACTCCATCTGCAAGAGGTTACACCGCAAGTGAAAAGTCACCTTTGGTGAGACTGTATCATCGTTAATGGAGACAGGTATAGTTTCATCAAGGACAGGAAGGAGTCCATTGTTTCTGATCCTGTGTTAGGTACAGCCTTGAATTTGGGGTGTATATTAATAATTATGATAATAATGATCATGATAATAATTATTAGGATATTTATGATGGTAATAATTTTCTCTCATCTTTTGTGTGCCCAGGCATTTGCCTTATGAGCAAGGTAGCATCAGGAACATGACAGCCTTAGAGGAATAAATCTTCTGTTGGCTCCTTCCTCGTGTTCCTTTTTCCTTTTTTTTTAGAAAGTGATATGGGTGGAGGTTTGGATTTCTGATCCCCAGCTCCTGCCTCTGTTGCCTTATGCAGAATATATCTGGGAAATAATTCTTTTCCAGGGCTAGTAATTATAGGTGTTCTCAGACTCCACCATAAATTAGAAATCATCTTCAGTAAGGCTGTAACATTGTCAGCACATGGAAAGGAGTACATCCATGTAAAGACCTTTCCCACCCTAAAGGAGCCCCACATTACTGTGCTATCATGTGCAGCATAGCCTTGAATCTGCAGTATTCCTATGAGTCCTCGGGTTGTATAGCTAATTAACTGCACATCCAGTTTATTGGAAATGAACTTGAGTTTTTTATCTGAAAGATTTTAGATTGAACATTTTGGTGAAAATGACAAAAATGGCTCAATGTTGTATAAGTAAGTATACAAATACTAGTATGTGTAATATGCCAATTACTATGTAATTCTGTTCTTTATAGGTGAAGAAGGGTGAACTGGCTCTTCAGCTAGATGAGGAGCGCCTTCCAGCTGACCTTCGCGCATCATGGTTTCATCACCAAGTGTCTGAGCCCAGATGGGAGACACCTCTGGAGGTCCGTTCTGGAACCAGGGAGGTAGTTAGTGAGGCAATTGCTCTGGAACCCCCCTATCTTGCTGCCACAGTCATCTTTACAGTCATTTCTGCCATGCTAGTGTGTGGGCTGGTGGTTGCTATTGTCCTCTACCGCAGGCACAAAACTGGACAGTACCCAAAGGTAAATTAATTCCTTTACCAGTATTGTTAGAGATCAAATTATGGGGACAGAATTAAATTAAATATTGGGAATACAGAACTACTTATCTATGATATAAAGAATCTAGGTCCACAGTTCATAAAGAAGTGATTTTGTGCATATGACTGTGCTTGAATAATAATATGTTTACCCATCCTGTCTGGTCAGGTAGTTGAACATTTACCGAGCAAGTCCAGTTACTATTTTCATTTGGAAGCAAACTCTGTGGTCTTGTGTATGTTTCCTGGTGAATTACTTAGATTTTTACTTGAATGTATACTGCAAAAAACATATCTTTGTTAGCACAAATTATTCAATACATTTACGGGCTAATTTAATTGTACTGTATATTATAATGCAATGTTAGGAAGTAGCTGGTAGGCAGCCAACGACCAGGGAGGTATATTCCCAGTACTACCCACCTGGGTATTGGTAGGGTTAGCAACGGCTACATAGTAAGCCAGTACTTCAGTGGTTGTCAAGTTGCACTCCTCTGACCCTGGTAGCTGTTTTTTCTTTCTGCCTTGCCTGCACATGGACTACTGGCATTCTGTTCACAAACTTGCAATCTCTCCTTGTCATATATAACACTCACCACTTAACTAACACACCTATTCTTCATTATTCTAGATTTTCCGGCAGTGAGCACCATGTGCTAGCCTTGCCTTTTGGCAAAATGGTAGGAGCAATTGGTAATAGTAGTAGGTAGGAACATTTGGTAGAAATAGCAGGTAGGAACATCAGGAAGGAGCATTAGGTAGCAGTCAGTAGGAACATTAATTAGGAGCCTCAGCAAACACTACGCAAGAGTTGCCCTCTCGGTGGCCTATTAAGGGTGAGGCACTAGTGTTCATTAGTTAGGGAGACTATTGCCATGACCACCCCTTAAGGGAGTTCCAGTAAGGAAAGACATCAGAGATACAGATAAATGTTTGGACAGATATACTGCACTACACATTGAGGAAACATGATTTAAATCATGGAATGCATTATGCTGTACTAAACTTACCACAGACATGGGGGGATTGGTAAGTTGGTAGTAGAAGGGACACTAGGGGAAGGGATTGTCATCACCCACATGGGGACAAGTACAAGCAAGTGACAGGTGATTTCAAACAGGTAATTAGGGAAAAGTATAGGCAGGTGGCTGGAGAAAAGTGCATGTAAGTGGCTTGGGATGATTACAAGTAGGTGGCTAAGAATAATTACAAGATAGTGATTGGGATAAGTACAAGCTAGTGACAGGACAATTATGAGCACATTGATGGGGGAAAAGAACAAGCACATGATTGGGGACAAGTACCAGCAGGTGACGGGGAAGAAGTATGAGCAGGTAACTGGGGACAATTAAAAGCAGGTTGAGTACTACAACTTTAATCATCCCCATCTTTCATGTAAAAAGTCCTTTATGTACCCAGAATCTTCAGGAGTCACTAAATTAGTTGTAGCCAGGCTGAAAATACAGATAGTACATAAAGCATAAACATTGGTATTTTAACTGATGAGATGTCAAGTGGGGTGTTCAAAACACAGTCTTTACCCATAAACCTGGATAGAGGATTTATAATTTCCCCATTGTTGTGTTCATCATGGTTATGAAGCTCTTCATGTAGCAGTGCATATGAGCTTGGATAGTCTTGATAAAGCCGTGTTGCCAAACTGTAGCTCAGGGACAAGGGGTCTCGGGTGGCTCTATGGAACCCCACATATCAGTTGAAAAGGCTTTGTCATGTGCTTTACTGTTTTATATATTAGAAGAGAAAGTTATGTCCATAAAAGTCATGCATAACACTGTATTAGAATATTATTGTTATGACATTCATATACCCATTTCAGGGTCCTCGAGGATCCATGCAGTCTCTAGCCTTCAGTGACTCTTCCTTGGACCGACGTAGCACTTCGTCTAGGCTGTCTGACCAGTTCCACCCACCTCCACCACGCCGACCAACCGTCACTACCGTTGAAAATGAATACCGTAATGGCCGTCATTAGACAGAAATTTAAGCTGTGATGCATTGGCGACTGATGGTTTTTCTGTAGTGCAGAATAGTGTCAGCATTTTTGCAAAGCAAAGAAATACTTGCCGTCATGGTATGCATGAAATACATAGAATATATTTAAGATAACTGAAAGGATGCAAGTACATGGACATTTGGTATATACCAGTATTTCAACAAGAATATTTAACAGTATGCTCTTTTAGAGTTTTTAGTGTATTCAAGTGATTCCTTTATTGGTAGTCACCACCTCCATTAACAGTCTAGATTGAGTAGAATTACTGTAGTATGTTTTGCCAGTTTATTAAGATGGAAATAATCAATATAAAACCAGTTGGTATTACAGACCATTTCTTAAATAAAAAGAAGAACCATGTAACAGACTTCAAAGTTCTAAGTATACAAGACTACACCAGTACCATGTAATACCGTAGCAGGTAATTGACATACGAATGTCAATTACTTTATGTCACAGCATGAACTATACCATTATAGTGCTCATGACAGCAAGTGAACTTATGCCTTTAAAAATATAGGAGAGGAAGAGGTTAGGCTTGGAATCACATGATTCTATACTTATGAACATCTCAAAACTTATTTTGTATCTTCTTTCACATGGTGGCATTTGATGTAAAACATAATTAAAAATGGTTGATAATTTAGGGAACTAATATTTTTGTAAGATTATGGTGTCCACACTGGTAATGTATATTAATTTTCTTGGCTATAGTGGACAGTTAATGAAGAAAAATCTTATTTTGCAGAAAGCACCAAAAAGCCACTTTTTTTAAAGATGAACATTCAGTAGCCAAAAATATAATCTAAAAATACTGAAAGTTAAAACTGGCAATCTGTGGAATTGACTGCAATATAGTGATTATATTTTAGTCAGCTTTCAGACTTCATGATGGCAATTAAGCATACAGTCTTGGTCTTAGGAATGCTACAAGTACTGTAACTTAATTTTGTTGGACAAATTACTTTTCCCCACAGAGACAAGTTCATGCATGACTGAAAGACATAATCTCCATACAGCTGAAATCATTTACTTTATAGACCCCAAATTTATCTCTTACTTTTTGTAAAATTAGAGAGATGTGTACATCTGAGACCTTCCAACTTATGACACAGAAATCCATGTAACTTGAGAATATGTACTAATACCTTGATTGACTGATTTTTGCCAAAATGAAGCTGACCAATGTATCCCAAACATTCAGCATCCCCTGTGCTCAAACAAACCTGTGTTACCTTTAATGCCTGAGTCGAAACACTATTTTTAAGAGGTTTCTTTCATTAGGTTCTGCTTCATTTCATTGAAACCTTTAAACAAGATCACAATTAAAGGATTTCCTATTCTTTAAAGTATTTTCTGTAATAATTTGTTTCTGTTGCACAGAAGTGCTCCAAGCTGACAAAATGGTAGTAGCAATTGTAGAGGATGTATTTAGCTCAGAATAAATTATTTGTTTTTGAGTTACTTAAATTCAAGTTAAGCCGTGTCCACACTATCGAGCATGCCCGGCGGGCAAACAGCGATACCAGATCACAATAGGTAGTGAGAATGAGGGTTGATGACGTCAGAAGCGGGAAAACCACAGGCAGGGATCTGGC
>JAUTXX010536408.1:0-10808 GCA_032273605.1 Panulirus laevicauda | reverse complement strand
TCCTCTTGGTCAATCTTTCCTCACTCATTCTCCCCATGCGACCAAACCACTTCAAGAAAACTGATGAAAGAATGTATCTTTAATGAATACTGACATCCATTCTAGACCATGTAGTATACCAATAGTCATACACGAAAAATCAACCATACTTGAACCGAAGAATCACTGTGCAAAGGTGTTTGTTGAATGCGAGAGACCCCTTTTGCTAATTCATACCAACAAGAGGCTCCTTAAAAAAGCCAAAGTAGAAGCCACTATCCTCATACCATGGGATCTGGTAGACAGCCTTGGTTGTAAAAAAGAAAACCAATTTCATTATCCAATCTGGAATTTACCTTGCTGATAAAATAGAAGCTTTGAAGAATGAAAAATTATTCTTTACAGTTCTCTGTGAAATCAAGAAAATCTTTCAGTCTTGACAAAACTTAGAGGATTATATTCCTTAAGCAAAAAGTTTTCCACAACTGTATTAAAACAAGTTTATTCATCTTGCGGTATAGATTAATCTACCCATTTAATTCTTACTTTCCTACTCAAGGAACCTCTTCTGAGGAGCTCCTGATGGACACAGAAAATTGGCTATGCTCATCAGGAAGGTGCACAGATCAGAAAAGCTGGTGCTTTTCTGTTTGTGTGTAATGTGAGTGACAATCAGTTAATAAGTGTTTTGTGTTTTCAATGTAAAAATTTCATCTTGAGTTTGATGGGTCCTCTGATAAGTTGAATCTTTGTTGGTAGGGTTGTGGGGATAAATGGTGTTGAGAACATAGATGAGAAATTGTTATCAATATATGACTTGGGAGTGCAGGTTCAGACAGGTCTAAATCTGGTGGGGTAGAATTTATGACTGGGTTGGAAGGGTGTTGCTATGTGACTCTTGTATCATTACTGTGGGTATACATTAAGTTAATGTCACATATGTTAAGGAAGGCAGGATCTGAGAGTACATATTGTTAATCTATTCCCTGGAATCTGCTTCAGATATAGAGACAGACACATATGTGGTGAGATTTTAATAAATCAAAGGGCAATATAATATTTCATATCATGAATTTGGAAATTGGTAGTATACTTATCCCTGAGTATGAGAAATATAACAAGTTTCAGTAGTTCTCTTGACATTCTTGTAAAAGTGTTGAAGTGTGCACGTGTATCAGGGAAAACTCCCTGAGCACCGTCAGATACATGAGTGTCCTTTTGAGTCTTTCCTTGATATGCATTCAAATTATGCAGGAATCTTTCTAGGAAAGTTATATCACACCAATTTTTTTTTTATTTACTTTATTTATCTATAAGTTATCTAGCTAGTATTTTTGTATCATACAGAATGAATGACTCTACTGAGATATAGTAGATGTTCAAGGAAAAATAAGGAAAAAAGCTATGATTGATGTGTAAAAACAGTATTTTTTTGTATCCAGCAACTCTAGGAGTTTTATTTCTTCTTCTCAGTCTTGGTTTGAGTTCAATTTTTTTTTTACATACATACGTACACATTTAATTTTTTGATAATGTAAATTCATAATCTGCAAACAATTAAAGCCATTATATATAAAAAATGTTTGCACCTTACGGTATTCATTTCCTACTATATGCACTCTTTGGATATATTGCATATGTACCAGTACTTGTCTATACACACCCTCACATTTCACTATATATTATAAACTGTCAACTGCACATTTATCTACATTTTCAAAAGTACTTTAGCATGTGATAAACTTCAAAGCAAGGATGCACACAAAAAGGCACTTCATACTGCCGACACTTAAATGAGGTTCTTTGTTTTCTCTTCTATGAATCTATCTATATCTCTGATGCCTGTTCCAACTGGAACTTCCTCAAAGGGGTGGCCACAGCAATAAAGTTTCCATTACTTGTGAACTTCAATTCTGCTTCTTAGCTTTTAATGCCCCACACTTAACAGGTCACTGGCAGAGGGCAACTCTAGCACAGTGTTTGCTGAGGCCCCTACCTAATGTTCCTTCTGACTACTTTTATCTGAGGCTCCTACCAACTACTTCTACCAAATATTTCTACTTTATGCTCTTGTCTAAATGTTCCTACCTACTGCTCCTACCATTTTGCCAGAAGGCAGGGTGAGTGCATGATGCTCACTACAGGAAAACATACAGTCATGAAGAATGAGCTGTGTGAGTTAAGGAGAGATTGTATGTTTTTGGACAGAATGCCAGCAGTCCACATGTTAGTGAGAAAGACAGCTACCTGGGTCAGAGGAGTGCAAAATGACAACTACTGAAGTGCCATCTTACTAAGCAGATGTCACAAACCCTCCTGATAATCAGGTGGGTAGTACTGGTAATATACCTCCCTAGTCATTGGCTGCCTACCAACTACTACTTACTGATTTCTCTTCTTTGGCCTAAAATTGCTACAAGTACAAATATGATATCTCATCCTTCGTGGCATGAGTAGTTCAATGAAATATCTTTCCACTAGTCATATGGGGTGTGCATCAACTTGCCCACTGATGTGGTTTCTCCCACAATGAAATCTTTTGATCATCTGGTGTGAAGTTTTCTTACTGAAGTCTCACAGCGCCAGACTCTTTCTTGTTTCCAATCTATACTAGTAAAAACTAATCAAAATAAACATGTCAAGCAAATGGAAATCTAAAATGTACCATTTTCCTGTATAAATGATGAAATCAGACACATAGACACCATAATAGTCACACAGTATTAAAAAAATTCACAAAAAAGTGATGCCCTTTAGATGGAATGTACTGTCTGCAATGAATCCTACTTTGCCACATCAGATTTTTATCAATACCCAATTTCTGAAAAAGCATAAGCTTTTCATTTTTTCTTCCTAATATGTCATCCATAAGAAGTCTTATTTTTTTCAACTTATCATCTTCATCTACTTATGTGTTAACTGGAAAATGCAACAAGCATAGAAACTGCAGGAAGCAATCAAAAGGCATCAGTTTCATATTCATCATCTACTCAAATACTTCATCAACTGTCCAGTAGTCATTGATCCTGTTTTTCTTCCCACTAAGCTATCAACATGATTGCACAAAGAAAGAGATAAACTTTGCCGCAGCTTGTTTCAGTCCAAATCCAATCTGCTACAAGGGGAAGTTGCTGGCTGTGTTTCTTTCTGATATTCATGATAAAGATCTACTATCACATCCACTACCTGCATCAAAAGCTTGAATGTGCGGAGCCAAACACAAACTGTGTGGGTACCCATTACATGGACAGCCACTGCTAGCTGGTGATAATCCCTTGTCTGTTTTTATCATTCATCAGTTCACTTTTTTCTGTTTCTTATTCATTTTCTATTTTGCTAAGTTCATCAGAGTCTATTGCATCCAGAATATCAACAGTTCTTACAGTATCTATGCCCCAGGCTATACACAGCCCAGCAGAGAGTGAATATCATACTCACTGCTCTGACATTTTGATGGCTACTGACCCACCTACTCAAAAACAGTTTTTTCTATAATGGCATCAGTTTCACGTGTTGCATCTTAATACTGTCACCATTTTTCTGTCCACCAGCACCTCAGGCATGAGATTAAGAGGGTGTACAATAGCTGCACCCCACAATTAACAAAAGACATTTCAAGTGTTGCTGTCACAACACACTGCAGTGAGTGGGTTAAGAGATCTGAGTTAAAAGAAGTTAAAGGCTATAAATTTGCCAATCATGAAAGAAAGAACAATTAAGGTACACGATCACAACCTCAAGTTTCTAAACCAATTGGACAAAATCATCAAAGAACAGTTCTTTGAAAAAATGCAAAGGATGAGCAAATAAAATTCACGGCAAGAAAGCAAGCAAGATATACATTGAAAATGTGTAATGAAGAACCATTTTAATAACAAGGTTTGAATAAATGGAATAAACTTGGGGATCAAGCTGTGAATGCAGAAAGTATACACAAGTTTAAAAAGCTGTATAACAGTATAGAAACTTCAAAAGATGAAGCCTTGCAAGTGTAGAATTCCCTCCCTACAGTAAAAATTGGTATCTACTGAAAAATGGTAGAAAAGAATAACATTACAGACATATCAGCAAGTTCAGAGTAGGATAGTCTATATGAAAAAGAAAAGACTTGAAATATGAGAAAGCAGTATGGCTCCTAATACTGTTGAATAGAAATATGTGCAAGCTTGCTAAACTTGCTGGTGACTAGGGGATAAGGGGACCCACTGTGTGCAGAGATTTTAATACAGTAAGACAATAGGCATACTATTAACAAGGACTGTGGCCTATCCTTAGGGCAGTGTCATAAAATAACTTTCTAAGCTGATCTTTGTTCATGTATCTCCCTTTATTCTGATGATACTGTCAATGGCTTTTGTCACACCTACGCCCAGAACCATGTGGCTAGTCAATGATATCTTGTCAAATATAACGAATTGCACCTCAAAAGTAGTCGGGCTGCTGTTGTGGTTTTCACTGCTTGCTCTGTTACACAAAAAGGGGCTATGGGAGAAAAGACATATATGGGTGGAATCCTGACTTGGCAGAGGATAAGAGGAAAAGGTAAACCATAAATCAGTGAAAGGGTCACATTTGGAGGACCATTATATGATGCAGTAATGGCTTTCCTTGTAACGGATTTCTTTATAATCTTAATGGACATGATTATCTGATATCTTTAGTTCCCTAACTTCAAATTGCCCTTTACACACATAAAGTGGATACTAACCTAAGGGAATTCTATATAGTAAGTCTGTTTACAAAATATGCATAGCCCTAATCAAATCAGATTATTTTTTCTTCATACTTCAACACTATTTCCTGCATTAGCAAGGTAGCACCAGGAAGACAAAGAAAGGCCGCATCCACTCATCCATTTTCTTGCTGTCATATGGGTGGAAGAGAGAGAATTCTTTATTTTTGAAATAATCAACTTTTGAAAGAAATGAAGTTAAAAAAGCTTTACTAATGTCATCATTAACAATGTATTTTTAAATTAAGTAAGATAAGTTACTCTGTTTACACCATGTGACCAGAAAATGCAACTGTAGCACTTGGGACGTGAATAAATCTTGTTCAATCAAATTACAAACGTGTGTCTTTCAGTTCACAGGAAAACACCCTGAAACAAACACATTAACCTGTACAATTCAATCTGCTGAATATAAGAAAGTTACTTCATATATGCAGATACATGGGTGCTATATGGATTGACAAAGGGGGTCCAACAATATTAAGGATAGAATTTCAATCATGGTTGTAGTCAGCCAAGCTACACATTACCATGAGAATATTCATGTCAGATTTGAACTTATTTGGATAATATCTAAGGGTCATATCAAAAGTTGACTCTTTGTATTGGACTGAGAAAACAAAAAACATCCAAATTTTTGCAAAGGTGACATGTTAAGAAAAAAAATGTAGTAATGATGAATTTCATCATACCAGGCAATACATGACATTTCAATTCTTTCTGTCTAGGTCTAACTCTTAAGGTCTGATTTCCAAGATGCTGACATCGACTTCTGGCAAAAGCAAACTGCGCAGAAGTGGAACTGCTTTTGTATCTTGTCTTTTGTGAATGCAAAGTCATTTCTTTTAATCACTACAACTCCTTGCTCAGGACAGTAAAACATTCCTTTCTGATACACTCTCATTTAGCTTGTCATACATATGGTCAGTGGACCAATCCAACAAGGCCTTGTCTACAAACATCTCTATCATTTTATTTCTGCTAAAGTCCACGATGGCAAAGATGCTTTTAGTGCATTAGGTAAACAAGGCCTCGAATCCCTTGCTTCCCAGACTTTTCAAGCTCTTCAACCTTTTGACAACTTCAAGTTTTCTGTCAACCTGAGAATGTGAACTATTTAATGTTCCAAGTTGGGCAGTCATTCACATTGTCCTTTCACTTCACTGTCTCCAACTCTCATTGTTTTTGCAAAAATCCTGCTTCAGTTTTTTATTCACTCCTCCAAACTTTAAGCTCTGAAGGCCTCCCTCTGTTGTAAAAGGAACAACTAGTCTCTGTTGACTGTCATGATAGATAATGCATCTTTGTCAGTAAAATCAGAGAGATCAGCAAATGCATCACTGAAAATCACTGACTTCACATCATATGTCTCATTTTTCTGCTTGTGATTTTTGGTGTGCCTAACATGCTTGCTTGATCAGTTTTACTGCAGATCTTTCTGCATGAAGTAGGGATTCTTGCTCAGTGTCAATACTCAAGGAACTTTTTTTCAAAGTTGAAAGCTCCTCCAGTCACAGACAAAAGTCCACAACAAGGCCAGATTTTAATTGAAATACAAAGAGGATTATGAAAGGGAAAAACAAGAGACAAGGGGAAGTATTCATGAATTTTGGAGGAAGTGAAAACCTGTCTTTTAAAATGTGCCAGGTTACAGTTATTGAAAAAGACATGAGAAAGTAGATCGACCTGTCTCTAAGTGTAGAGAAAGAAACAGTTATCAAAATGGCCTACCCTTGAAATATCAATGGTCACACAGTAATGATGTGACACAGTAGCCTGCTGAGTATTGCAAGGTCTAGCCAGTGGTGAGGCACACAATCAGCTAGCTCTCATTAGCAAAAACCAAAGTAATAACTAAAGAAGAGGGAAAATGAACCTAAATGCAGCATAGGGCAAGAGGGTCAAGTTTGGAAATTAGCCTAGGACAGTGGACTGCTTTTGATTCAATTCTGTCATGTAAGGATACAGGACTAGAACCACCAAGATATTAAAGCAGTACTCCATACAAGGACAAGTCAATCTTTTGTATAATCAGAGTAACTGTTCAGAAGTGAAGAAGTTTCAATATCTAAAAAGAACACCCAGTTTCTTAGAGCAAGACTTATCTATTCCTGTAATGTGGGGTTTCCAAGAAAGAGTGTATGTTACGGCAATACCAAGTATGTTCACTGAGTCAAGAGGTGGATTTACAGAATTGTTAAAGGAGAGATAAGTTGTGAGGAGTATTCAACAGAGAGATGGGTAGAAACTGGATCTTGGAGGCATTGAATTTAACTAGATTTCATCTACCCCTTTAAGATATCCTATCCAAGTCTGAATTTACTGAGGAAGTTGCGTCAAGACATGATGGAGATAAAGCGAGAGAAGAAGGAGGAGAAGTGAAGGAAGTAGGTCAATGTAGTGCTGAGTTGTCAGAATATGAGTGCACTTGATCATTTGTTGAAGACGCAATCTTTGAAGAAAAGGAGAAAAAGTGTGGGGGACAGGAGAGAACCTTAAGGGACACTGCCGGTGATGGTGAAGGGAAGGAGAGGAGGCTGATCCATCAACAACCACAGAGACAGACTGGGTGGAGGGGAAGGTAGATATCAAGGAGCAAAGTGGGGGAGGGATGTCAAAAGAGGGGAGCTGAATGATGAAACCCTGATGCCACACCCTGTCAAAAGCTTTGGATATGTGAAGGGCACTACATATGACTCCCTAAAATCTTTCAGGGATGATGACCAGAGTTTAGTAAAATAGGATTGACTATCACCATCGGATCTCACCTTATAGAAGCCATACTCATGATTTGATAGAAGACTGTGAGATCTGAGATGTCTAAAGATATGGAAGTTGAGGACGGATTCAAAGAATTTAGAAATGGAAGACATCAAAGCAACAGGGTGATAGTTAGGGGGGGTCAGAACAATATCCCTTCTTAGGGATGGGATGGATCCAGCACCGGTAGCAAACACAGCATTAGTAAGAGGAGCATCAGAAGGTGAAGGAATGTTAGAGTCATCCATGGTGGAATTAGAAGAGAAACAGGAACCAAAGAGATTTCCTTTGTCTACTAGGGAGACAGCTATAGCAGTGTCAAAATGGAAAAGTCAAGGAAAGGTAGAGTGATAAAAGTTGTAAAGACCAGGAGGATAAGGAGAGGTTATAGCACTTCCTTTGAATAAAGGAATATCTTGCCTGACAGATAATGTACTTGCAGTGATTATGGACAGTGATAAGAGCTGAATAGGAGTCAGAGGAAGAAGAGTTTTTCCAAGCCCGATATGCCTGATCCCTTGCCTAAATGGCTTCAGAACAGAAATGGCTGAATCATGTACTGGTAGAAGAGGTTGCTTGGAGGAAGCAAAGATAAATGCTTCCATACCTGCAAGAATAATCTATGCTATGTGTATGGTGGAGACAGAAGCATCACCACAGAAGGGACAGTAATTTACCCTAGGAAAGCCAGAAAAGAAGTTACGCAAGTCATTCCAGTCAGCTTTGTTGAGGTACCAGTATCTACCCTTACAAGAGAATTTTGGAGGGGATGTGCCATCAAAATAGATACATTTATGAAAGCATGATCAGATGAACCAGTTGGGGTGAGAAAGTGTACTTAACAGTAGATAGTAGGATGGACTAGAAATGAAAAAGAAATCCATAATATTTGGAGAGTGGTCACATCAGTCAGGAATATGGGTAGAGTGGGAGATGATTTGCTCTAAATCATTGAGAATGGAGAATGTGAGGGCTTCAATCCGTCCACCATATATATGGGAGGAATCAAAAAATTCCCTATGGTGAATGTTAAAATTCCCGAGGTAAAGGATCGCAGCTTGCGAGTGAACCAGAATTGTGATTGTAAATTATAGCTGGATATGAAAAAAAGGACTATTAACATCATCAGACAACTGTGTCAGAGGGAGAAGTAAAATGAAGAGGTACTAGAAAGATGGTGTTCAACAGAGGAGAGGTTACTAGAGACCACAAATGTTGGTCTAGTGAATAGAAAAAGAGGAAGGTCTAACAGAGAGGGAAAGGCTGAGGGAGGAACCAGCACTACTACTGTCAAAACCCTCCTTCACATTGGCAGTAGAGTCAGGCAGAAGCCCGGAGATTCTTAGCACCCTATGATGCCGAGGACTAGTAGCCACAGATCTGTTGAACTGTTATGATTATACATAAAATTGTTTGAGTAGACAGGAGCTGGCAAGAGTACTTATGTGAAAAAATGCAAGGTTTGAATAGGTGTATGGTGCTTGTAAAATGATGGCAGGACTAGCCCAGTAGTCCCATTTTGATGAGACAAGGCAAAACCAGCAATCCTAACATGGAGAGTGTGAGATGGTTCTGGGCACCAATTTAACACTCCTCAGACAGAACAGTAATACCGCCATGGGCAGCTGCTGTCTTATTGACATGTGCTTTTCACTAACTCGAGGGAACATGAATTTCGCTTTCTTTGCGGTAGATGAGAACATACAGGGCTTTCTAATAAGCCATTCAAAGAGCTTCTTGTAGTTTTGGACTTTGCCATCTCTAAAAAAAGAGGTACAAGTATTTAGTGGATAATTACATAATTCTTTTGAGTCAAAACATTGGCAGAGGAAGCTCTGTAAAATTCTGACAATCATAAATGCTTCCAGCCCCAATTATAAAAATACATTAAAATAAAAGTCACATCTAGTGAAGTCTAAATGAGTTTCAATCTTTTTAGTGTTTGGCATAGTGGAAAAAGGATGCAAAGCACCAACAGTGAAATATTCATTTTATAATCTTATCACTGAACCACAGTAATGAAAAGTAGCAACACAATATGCCCCATTTCCTTACACAGGCCAGGAACAAACATGCAATTACTTTCGTGATGAGGTATATTAACATATCTCTCTCCATCCACTTTCAGTTTTACCCATATCAATCTAGAGTTTACTTTCTTACACTCTATCACATACTCCCACTACTCCTGTTTCAGTAGTGGCACTCCTTCCCTTGCTCTTGTCCTTTCACCAACCTCTGACTTTACTCCCAAGACATTCCCAAACCGCTCTTCCCCTTTACCCTTTAGTTTTGTTTCACTCAGAGCCAGAACATCAAACGTACTACCCATCTCTCTTTTTTCCTCGTCTGGTTACATCCACACACATTTAGACACCCCAATCTGAGCCTTCGAGGGGGATGAGCACTCCCCGTGTGACTCCTTCTGTTTCCCCTTTTAGAAAGTTAAAATACATTATCATTATTATTATTATCATTATTATTATTATTATTATTATTATTACTATTATCATTATTATTATTATTATTATTATTATTATCATTATTATTATTATTATCATTATTATCATTATTATCATTGTCATTGTTATTATCATTATTATTATCAATGTATCATTTTATCATTATCATATATTCTGTTCACCTTGCGGATTTTGATGATTCTAATTATCAGCCGTTATTATGTTTTTAAGTTTCTGTTACAGTTTTGAGTAAAGTTTATTGTCTTTTTCATTTTTTGGATTTCGAAAAAGATGTCGAGGACGATGGTAAATTTCAGACTCTGGATCAAACAATTAGGAATTCTTGATAAGGATTATGAGGCTTTCCCATCGAAGAAGGTGTAGCGAAAGTGATGGTGGTGATAATGGTGATAGTGATGATAGCGACACTAGCCAGCAATTATAGTGATGATGATGATAATGATAAAGAGGAAAGTAATGATGATAATTATGAAGGGTAATGATCATAAGCTTGTTGACAGTAATACAGTACTGAGCATTATAGATTGTTGACAGTAATGAGCATTATAGATACTCATCGGATAATGATAATGGTGATAATGCTGATAAGAGAACACGAAACATGAGGTCAATGCGTGCGTAAGGGAGGAGTGACCACGTAAACATGTACTGATACACAGAAACAAACTAATATAAACTGGACAAGAGGCGTTGATAATAACCATGATTAAGCGATATTCAACCAAGAAACAAAGTATCAGATCCATTTTCTATTAAATGAAGAAAAAGCCAAGAAACAAAGTATCAGATCCATTTTCTATTAAATGAAAATAAAGGTGATTTGGTATCCGTGCAATAGAAAACGCCAGACGTGT
>JAUTXX010536396.1:8837-20149 GCA_032273605.1 Panulirus laevicauda | reverse complement strand
AAATTCTGAGTACCTCTCAACCACTTGTATCTAAACAGTTCTTCTAGTCCTTTCAGCAGTCTCCAATAAATTTTCCACGAAGAAAAATGCAAATACACGGGAAAAAGAATACTTCCCAAGTAATTCTTGCGTCTCATAGAAGGTGACTAAAAGGGGAGGGAGCTAAGGTTTTGGAAATCCGTCCCTTCCCGTTCTTAATTTTCCAAAAGAAGGATCAGAGGAGGAGGCTAAGTAAGGATATTTCCTCTCAGGCTCAGTCCTCTGTTCTTAACGCTACCTCGCTAATGCGGGAAATAGCGAATATGTATGAAAAAAATATTCTCTATATCTTCATATTTCCATCATTTCCTACCCAGTATTACTACTAATTTTGGTGGTTTATTAATTCAGTCAAAAAATATTGCTTTATTTCTGTAAGAATAATCAATCACACCTGCATCTCCACTTCTACTTTTTCAGCTAAATGTTTCAAGGATGAGAGCTAAAGAACTAGGCTATGCTGGTGTGGTTGTCTGTTTCACTTGGTCAAAGTTCAGGTGTAAATGTTTGTAACTCAAGCTGTTCAGCTGTGCTATCCCTTAAAACAAAGCTTTTTTTTGTTTAAAATTCTACTTAATATTTCATCTCATTTTCATAATTATCAACGGTTCATACGTGTATAATAATGTATTTGTTTGTGTTGTGTGGTTGATCTGAAGCATCTTTAAACTTCCAGAATAGTTATTTCACAATGACATTACACAAGAGGACGAGGTGTCTGCAAAAAACCTCGTCCACCTCCCCATGCATATTCAAAGGCGATATTACACTTACATTTTAGTACTCTGTCATCACTACTTTGGACTTGATTACCATCTGCAGAAGTATAGACCCTTGATTATCATCTGTAGAAGGCAGGGCATGGAATTGGCCCAGTGTGCCTGGAAATCTCGTGTGTACCCACATGTTCTTGCTTCCAGGTGAGAATTCTGGCTTTCTCCTCCTCAAATAGGTAAAAGCCACCCATCTTGAAACACAGCTAGAAGCAAAATTCCCAAAATGAGGTGGCAGTCAGAAAGAGTAAAGAAAGATCAACCTTCTCACAAGAATGCCTGAGGCACACTGAGGTATGTTGTTTGTGCTCACACTGTTAGGAACACTTTCCTTAGCAATCAGACATAAATTGATTTCACAGATTTACAGCATCAAACAGCCAACTCTGGAAAGGATATCATTCAAAGTCGAAGGATGATAAAGTCAGAAGTTATATATATATTTTTTCAAGCTATAATTGTAAAGTCGTCAAAAGGTTTGTGCCACATAGTTTGATCAAATTTATACATATCACACCCTAATTAATAAATATTACAGGTAACTGATTACTGAAATGAAAACCTATTCAAAATAATATCAACATCATAAGCACAACACATTAGGGAACACCAGTAAAAATTATTAGTATAATAAAGGTATGAAATTGTTTAGTCACCTCTCGAAAACAGAAATTACCTACAAACCCTAGAAGATATTAGCAATAAATATTCTATTGTGTGATACATTAATAATTGTAATCTTAAAGGTAACAATACATACACTTTGTATAACCATTAAAGCTGTACACTACCATTGGTCAACTGCCAAATGCAATCATTTTCAATGGATAAGACTGGCAAAAACGTTTTTCAGTCAAATCTTGGGAAAAAAAAGAATTTGAGACATCTCTTTCGTGGAGTTTTCAATCATAAAAGGATTCTCCAGTTACCAAAGACAAGTCTAGCGAGACATCCCTTTCTTGGCAAATACATTTCTACAGCCAAATTTTGGCTACAAAAGGGACGGCACTCACTGAATGCTACTGCAGTAGCCAGTGCTAACAAGCATTCATATTATCAAACTGGTAATCATGATATGCGGCCTATGACTCCCAAAGTTACCTAAACTGCATGTCCATTACATGTACAGCCTAAAAAATACATTTTAAACTGAAAATTCATGGTAATTCATGCATCTTAAGGGCTGTTGTAGTAGAACAAAGTTATGGAAGCTATTATAAACACAGAATCTTTTAAATTCTGCAAAACCCCAAAATTCCTTAAAATGAACACAAATGGAATGCATCTGTAATACACTACACACCAAAATAGTCAGTTCAATCTTGAGTAATCATGTCTTAACTTCCTAGACACAGTCTCACTGAAAATCCCACAGCATAACAGTATTTGTTCCTTAATTTGTACTAAACCAGATCATAAATAATGATCAGTGGTTTTTCTGAGTAATTAAAGTAGGATATATACAACCACATACACTTGTCGACCTTTCTACTTAAGTAGTTAATGAGTTGAGAGGTAAATTAAATCATATTCTTAATGTCATGGCAATCTTAACTGCAAAATAATGCTAATACAACACAGTATGCAGTTATGACAAAGCTGCACAGTTTAGAACTTTTATGCCATAAAAATATTTGAAACTATGGGCTGTACTTTCAGAGAATTAAATCTTATAATAATTTCTGGGCAATATGGACAGACAAATCAAAGTTGAAATACCTCCCTAAGGCATGCTATCTGAGGCTCACCATCATAAACATTTCTGTAGCTACAAGGAAATCAGCACATCAACAATACGCAACATTCATATCTCCATTTATAAAAAAAATAAATATCTTCACACCTATAGTTCATCCTTTCCCTCTAATGGTGGATTCTTCATGAAATCTATAATATCTGCAGCTTTGCGACTTCGATTGTATTCTGTAATCAGCTGACCTCGTCTAAAGAACTTCAAAGTAGGGAAGCCATGAATCTGGTAGCGTGTGGCTAGGCTACGTTCAACAGTGGCATCAACAGAAGCCAGCACTCCAGTCTGGCCCCCAGCCGCCAACTCAATAGCTGCTTGACCAAAGTCGCCTTTCATGGCCTTACAGTGGCCACACCCTGGGGATATAAAGACAAAAGTCAATTAAGAAAGCTTGTATTGTCTATCATTAACTAAGTAGCCAAAATATACACCCAAATTTTCTCCATACTCTGCTCTGATTACAAAAACAAATACGTAGTAAGTAAACCAAGTGAGTAAATACAAAGAAAAGATAAAAATAAACTGTATCAAAGTGCTTAATTAAGACATCCCTGAAATATGAAATAATTACAAATACAAAACACAGGGAAAATTTAAAAGAGCTACATGGATGAGAAAAGGGGCATGAAAAATAAAAGAATATATATATAAAGTAATGTGGTTGTTGCAAATAAGTTAACAGAATTCTGAATATGTTCATGTCAACAATAGATGGGGCAAGCCAACAAGATTTGTGGCATCACATTAACATCTGACGCTGGAATGAATTGTGACAAGAAAATCCTTTTCCACTCCCACACTTCTCAACCAGAAGTCTTGCATCAAAACAAATCTATCAACTTTTCTCGAGATCCTTAAAAGAGAAATGACATTTCAGCAACATATGAAGATATGACTTGATAGCTGGTCCCGTTCTTAAATGATTTATTTTCATGAGGTGCAAAATATCCTCCCAGAATAAGTAAATAAGAAAAAGAAAGGGAAATTAATACTGACTACATCCCATGATGAATTACAAGCTTTAAAGAAAATCATATTTGTTACAGTGCTCAGAAAAGCACATAAATCTTGCAAGTTTAGAGTTACAAAATTCCAAATATAAATGATACAAACATATGTAGATGTTTCTGCCATCTACAATTTGTAACTCTCCCACTACAAATCATGTTGAGGATAATAATAAAAAAAGATAAATATAAAAGAGAAAAGCATAAAAAAGTACCTTTCACAACAGTTGTTACTTATTTCCATTCCGTGATCTCACTCCTGTTCAAGATGGATTAAATTTCAGTCCTTTAAAAAGAAACACATACATACACTTCCTAAGTACTGCAATTGTTGTGCTTTGTGGCATTTTGGTGGCTACTAATTCGGGCCATTAAATCAAAATTTGATTATTCTCCATGTGAAAAAAATTTATTTAATGAGGAGGTTCTTCTCTTCTATTGACAGGCTTATAATGAAAAGTGCTTTCTTATTCAACTCCTTTTTTCTTTCGGTGGGGTATGATAAAAAAAGCAAAGAGGCATGCTTTTTGGTTACCATGAGGAATTGGAGGTGATGTCACAAGCAATGCAAGAAAGCAAGTGACAAATTTCTATTCTTTTCACAGTTTAACTAACACAGAATTAATCAATGCATGCTAAGAGTACTCCTTTTGGATCTTTAGTACTTTATGTTTGCAAATGTTTACCAAATTGCACAAGTACAACCCGGTTAGGTAGAAATGATACCTATGATGACCTTCACAACAATATTGTCAGCAGATAGAATAAGCCACCTTACTGTATGGCAGGAAAGCAACAAAATAAAAATACACAAGGCTCAATATATCGCCTAAAAGACTGGAAAATATGCATAAAATATAGAACTAAACTAAATATGGTCACATAATCAAAAGAAACAACTATAACTGGTAAAAATATTTTGTCCATGATGAGATATCATAAAATTCAACTTACATGGTGCATAGAACATGACCAAAGTCTCTTTATTGTTGATAAATGTATCGAAAGTAGCCTCTGTTAAGTGGTGTATAAGGTTACCCCCTTGTACTGAGGCCCACTCCTCTTGTGGTGAGGGAGGTGGGGGAGGAGAACCACTTAGGGGGTTCTCTGGATCCTCCATAAACTTCACAAAGTCTATTTCCTGCAAAGCAATGGAGTAGAATCTTATAAAGTCTACATCGTAATAACATACACATATCAGATACATGATCTAACACACTATAAGTTTAATGACCTTGACAGAATCACCCCAAAACTTTGAACACATTCAACATTTTCACCTTTCTCACCACTCTTCTTCTACTCTATAAGCCTGCTACCTGAAATTTATCTTCCCTGTAAACCCATTAACTCTATGAAATTTGTACTCCAATCACTCTTGCTTAGGCCAATACCCTCAAACAATATTTTACTATCATTTCAACATCCTTTCTACTTCATATATTACCTCATATTTATTAAATGGCTCCTCTTTCCTTATAATCACCCTATAATCCCAAATTGCATATATTTAATTCCATTCTCATTGACATGGAATGGATCAAATATATATATGACCTCTCACTTAACTCATATTCTCAACAAATATATATCCCTTCAACAACCATCTCAGTTACCAACAAACTTCTTCCATCTTATCATTACATGAGTAAAATCTCATTACCATACAATTTATCTTATAATTTGCTTTATATCACTGTAATAAAGAAAAAATACAAGTCACAGTAAACACAATAAAAACTGCTAAACAAAAACACTTTTACACAAAAAGGAGCTTAAATTTTCTTTTCACACTAATTTCATCATTCATGTATTAAGCAATTTACCTGATTTTTATAAGCAATGCATAAATTCTAGGAAGCTGCAAACAAAAACTCCTCAGGTACACTTACTGTCCGTCCCCCATTATACGGTTTGGTGTTCTTATAATAATTGAAATATTTGAATGTGGGATAGCCAGTAACATCATTTACACTGCACAGGGCCTGGTGAGCTGTGCAGTCAACTGCAGCAAATTCAACCTTTGGATCATCCACAAATTTTTCTGCAGCACCCATAAATTCTGGTTTGGCTTTCTTGCAATGGCCACACCCTGATGGAAAAAAATTATCCTGTATATCAGTCTATTTTGCCAGCTTTACCTAAAGAGAAACCAAAAGGCACATATGCAAGTCTT
The DNA here is from genome assembly GCA_032273605.1 of Panulirus laevicauda. NCBI lineage: Eukaryota > Metazoa > Arthropoda > Malacostraca > Decapoda > Palinuridae > Panulirus > Panulirus laevicauda. Next base: position 14,404 of record JAUTXX010536396.1, on the reverse strand, counting down.
TATAAGTGAATGAATATGAAAGAACTGCAAATTTCAAGAAGCTGTTTTGATAAAGAAAGTCATATTTCCTTATTCATCCAACATAGTACAAGCAGGACCAAGAGCCCTGCTGGCCTGGTATATCTCACACTGCATGCAAACAATTCTTAATACTACATAAATGTCAAACTCATAATGTAAAAGTGGTACGACAGCAATGTGTTCTACAACTCCAGTGACTTTAGGCCAGACCCAGTTATTCAAATATCCTTCATGTAAAAAGTTCAATATACACTCCTTAGATGGCAAGTAATGCAATATCCTAAACTTATGAATCCAAGAAAAAAAGAATACCAGAACAGTGTGGTTTAGCTGAATCATGGTGCATAAAAACACACTACTGCCATGCTGTAATTACAATGGTAGGATCTTTATTCAAATCTTTATTAGATCTGCAAACAGAACAGGGAGCATCAGACATATGCAAAGCTCCTTGTTCATTAACTATAAGGCTAATGGTAAGATCATATTCAACTCTAATCATGACATCTGGTACATCTTGTATAGTTAACTTTGACTTCAAAACCAAGCTGTTAACCCATTATCACGCTGATAAATTTGACTATGTAAAAATGACGGGAAAAAATGTGTACAAATTTTTTTACAGTTAATGATCACTGTGCTGAAAAGCTACTTACATGGGGCATAGAACATGACAAGGACATGCTTTTTCTTCTTAAGAAATGATTTATAATTCTCATCAGTTAAATGAATAACTGATGATTCCACTTCTGACCATGGCTTCTCTGGGGGTGGAGGTGGTGGGGGCTCCTGAAAAAAGAATAGCTGATGAAAAAAATCCTGTTTACAAAAGAAACCAATGACATCCTTTAGGATTCCCACATTAGACAGAAACTTAGTCTGTCACACTATACAAAATGACAAGGGTGCTTCACTGTTTTACCTTATCTATCTACTCAACTCTGCTCTCAGTAAAATAGGGTTGATCTAGTGTGTAGCAATGCACTGAAAGTTTGCAAGGTCATATAGACCTATGTCCACTTACGACTGTTTTTTTTTTTTAAGAAAAGTTACTCTCACAGTACTTCTTTCAGATGAGACCAATACCAACACATTACTTGAGCAAATAATTAACAATGAAAAGAGTTCTCTTCCATAGCAGTGCTTTTTTTGATGAACATTACCTACAGATCTACAAATAATAATATAAAATCTACCAACATATCATCTTCATTTCCATCTACTTAGGGTGAATCAATGCATAAAACATGCAATTTCGTGGAAATTAATTTAAAAGAACGGGGTTCCCCTACCCTAACCTCTTAGGCTGGAGAATGACACAGAAACCTAATTCCTCTGTACATATGAGATCCTGAAAAAGCCACCTACCTTTGGGTCTGACATGAATTCGATTATCTTGTCTTTTTCTCTAGCAGAGGAAACATCAAAGGCAAACTCTCCATCTTTGAAATACTTGATGGTAGGGTAGCCCTTTATACTGAATTCTGAACTCAGCTTTGTTTCCTTGGTAGTGTCCACAGCAGCTAACCTGCCTGGAATCTGGAATACATTTTGAGACTAGATAAGCTTATAAATCTGAGATTCCCAGTAACAATTTTGTTTTTCATCAGCAGGACTTAAAGCTCCTAAAAACATTAGTTACTCTGGCCATATACAAAAGAATATTTATACCAAATCTTTGTTAACTGACCCCCTTCTCTTTAAGTAGTGTAGCAGCAGTTGTGTATTCTGGCTTCATCCGCTTACAGTGTCCACACCAAGGGGCATAAAACATCACGAGCACCGAAGCTTCACCCTGTACAAAGTTGAAGTGGATTATGTCAAGTTTAAAAAGAAAACACTATCTAAGATTAATGTAATAATCATTACACTACAGGAACATCAACTGAAGGATAGTTCTGGCAATGGAGAGACTTATTTAAGCACTTTATATAAAATGAGCTACAGTGTTTGCCTATGTGGTTTAGGAAGGCTGCAGAGGACATTAAACAATTCATCAACGTAAGAAATATCTGTAATGAATCAGTTTATCTGGTTCATAAAATATACAATACTTTGTGCAAAAATGTTTTCTTTTTCTAAAGTAAATGTTTTTCAATCATGATGAAGTTTCAGGGTGATTTAAAATACGGTACCAAATTTTGATACTTAAAATTCAACAGTACATCAATTCATGGAAAAACAATACTCCAATACTAAAGAGAGTTGTGATTAATCAGAAAATGAGAATTTCTAAAAACGTATAATACAAATAAATGACAATAAAAACTAGACTACTATCATTTTAACTACTGTATGGAAAGTACAATTAATGCAATGGATTCTGTGGATTTAACGAACATCCATATTTGTATATAATGTTTTTTGTACCAGCTTGCTTTGTCTTGCCTTAGCAAGGTAGCACCAGTAACAAACAACTGAGCCTTCAAGGAAAAATCCTCACTTGTATATGTATACGAATGAAGAAACTGCGTATCACAAACACACACACACACCCAGATAACTAGTAAACTGAAACAAAAAATGACAAAATAATAAACAATTCAAAAAGACATGTAGGGGGAGAGAGGACAGAGGGGCACTGAAACAAATGACTGGTAATTACCTTCATGAACTCATGAAATGAGGTATCAGTAAGATGGACCACATCACTTGGTGTGTCAGCCCATATCTCATCTTTGGGTTTCTCTGGTGTCTTCCCAGGATTTTTCATGAATGCCACAATCCCAGCCTTATTGTTCTCCCCTTCATATGTGTACTTTGGGGCACCATTTCTGCAAGAGGACCCATTATCTAATACCACAATGCTGTACTTTTAATAAAAATCTTAACAAAAACATACAAAATTCATATATTCATTCATGGGTATCACAAAGGTGAAGTTCCGATACTCACTCAAAGTACATCAGTGTTGGAAAGCCTGTAATATTATACTTGATCCTGGCTGCGGAATTTTCTGGCTTATTTACATCCATGGCAACAAGGGTGTGAGTGTCTTTGAGCTCAGTTGCTGCTGAAGAATAGTCAGGCTTGAGGCGCTTGCAGAACCCACACCATGGAGCATAAAACATCATCATAAAAGATTTTTCCTTTTTCAATAACCTTGTAAGTGCCTGTAATGAGAGAAACAAGTTCACAGTTAACACATGGTAAAACATTTTATTGAAACAATAAATTTTTTTGAGGACTGACAAATAAAAACATTATAATATAATATTCGGGATGCACATAAAAGCTGACTCTTATACTTGACATCGGAAGTCCTCTTTAGAATTGTATATTAAAAAGGGATCAGTGTGGCACACTCACTGACATTAAGTGCACAAAAATTGAAAGACTACTCCTTTTTAAGCATGTTCTGCACAGTGATTCAGCAATAAATACATAATTTTCTGAAAGTTTTCATTAAAACAAATACAACAAATACACAAGTAATGCTTTATATTTCAGAGTTTTACATACTGGTAGTTTATTTGGTTTTTTATTTAAGAAATGGCAATAAGAGAGAGTGGTAAGACAGGAAAATTTAATGCATTCTACATGTGGTGAAATCTGTTTTCAGGAAGGACCTATAACCAATCAGAATGGACTAAGGGATGTAATATCAGTCTTGCTTAAGGTTAATTGATTGAATAACAAAAAAAAATATCAATGAGGTGCTGTGTGAAAAGTAAGGAAAAAATGGAATGGAAATTGACTTTTTACCCAAAATGTTACTGGCGGATACAATTATGCTCATATCAATACAAGATGGTAAAGATTGCGGGAAGAATAATTGGATGGTAATGTCATTCAAATTCTTCCAAGGGACTTTTTATGGTGGAAGGAGAAATGCAGAAAAACATATTGGGGTATGAAAGAAGGAACAAGTGGGTAGCATAGGAAAATGGAAGAAACAGACACAAAAAAATTAATAAGAATTTGTCAGAGCAAATTACTGGGAGTAGAGATACTTAAAAGTGAAATGTTATCAAGAGTCATGGAGTGCACAAGTTCAAAAATACCAAGGCAAACAATATATGTACATGTCTACTAACTTCAGAGTTTGATTTACCATATCATCACACCATAAATTTAAGTTTACAGAACACAGCATAAACAATGCGGCAAGGAATAACAAACTTGATACAGCCAGTCCCTCTTACACTAAAGGTGCAGCATATAATGTTGATAACAATGACAATACTCACATTTACATCATTAATATGAACAACATCTGCTCCTTGCTCATCCTCGTCCCATGGAATATCTCCAGAGGGGTCCCGCAAAAAGGTTGACATGGACTGGATAGTTTCTCTGCGGTCGTAGTCCTTGTGAAAATCCCCATCCTTGTAATGCTTTAGGATGTATGGACTTGGCTCCACTTTATTTTTCTTGCACAGCTTCTTACCATCACTAATCAAAGAAACAACATAAATTGTGAAATGTGACTATAATACTGCCTCAATTCAATCATCTTAACAACTGGCAAATCATGTTACGTTAATTCCTCTTCTCATAACAAAGAGAAGGCAATCACTCCAAAGAATTTCTTTACCAGTGACTCGAGAGGCATCTCCCTCCCACAGTGCAGTATACCTTTAAAATAAAGCATTATCAAGGGATAAATGGAAATCATACTTGAGCAGTAATCTTAAACAACTTTTAGTTTAAATTTTGTGTGGCTTTACATTATAACAAACAAAAAATTTGTTTCTACTACTATAGTAAATTTCCTATCAAAGTAGCTTTTCTTCAATAGGAGGGTTAACGTGGAATAATTTACATCAACAACACCGGATATACATTTCAAAATAAACGACGAAAAAAAATTTTAATCCATGACTAACATTACGAGTCTACATAGTTAAAAAAGTTTAGAGCACTTCTCCTAAGGCATCTGTTTGCTTTTCTACTCTATACATAAAGCGATATCTGTCTTCTTTTACTGTCACAAACAGCCTAAAAAAGATCTACTAGTCTGTTGCTGTTTGTGTTCCTTTCCTTCACACTGTCATCACCAACCAAAATAAGTTTATGTGAAAACTTACCCAAATTTGTTTTGGCTATCCACTTTTTAATTTCAACCATAACTATTGGTGGATTCTACTAAACTCTTGTCTGCCATATGTTCTGCACATCCACACCATCTCACCAAGCTTTCAATATGAGCTTTAACATCTTTCTAAGTACTTATTTTAACAACATATTTTTCCTAAATCTTCAATCTTTATTCCCTTTCAAAATCCTTCCTTACTAACATAGGCTATTCATCACTAGCAATTCTAAGCTTTACCTATCCACTGGGAGATCTGGGTTTTACACCTATGCACAAAAACAGCAACAAGTGCTCCACCATATAGGCTTCCTATAAACATGATTGTGAACTTCCAATTTACAACCAAAACTCTCAGAGCAATTCTAACTCTTCCTCCCTGTATTACTTTAAATTCCTGATACTACTGCCCAAGATCCTTACTCACATTCTTGAACAACTTCATCTGAAATGATCTCCCACACTAAATATTACATTGGTAGCAATCACCTCTTTCAGAAACAAAGTACTT
>JAUTXX010536385.1:0-10810 GCA_032273605.1 Panulirus laevicauda | reverse complement strand
AGTCATGTTGGTGATAACAACAGCACAGTCATGTTGGTGATGATAACAACAGTACAGTCATATTGGTGATGATAACAACAGAGCAGTCATGTTGGTGATTATAATAAAAGTACAGTCATGTTGGTGATAACAACAGTACAGTTATGTTGGAGATAACAACAAACAGTCATGTTGGTGATAAGAACAGTACAGTCATGTTGGCGATGATAACAACAGTACAGTTAGGTTGATGATAACAACAGTACGGTTATGTTTATGATAGCAACAGTACAGTCCTGTTGGTGATGATAACAACAGTACAGTCATGTTGTAGAGATGATAACAACAGTACAGTCATGTTGTAGTGATGATAACAACAGTGTAGTCTATCCTAATTACATGAGTGTTCAGTGTGGGTGGATGGATGGATGAGTGTGGCGAGCGGTGGTGGAGGGAAGGTGAGGCATCGTCTTTGTCAAGATCTGATCACATGTTGGCTGCTGGAGACAAGGTTCGCTCACGCCTCAGCCACACCATAACACCACAAACAATTCACAACACTTCACAAGGAACTTTCCTCTCTACAAAAGTTGTGAGTCACAGTCTATGAGAAAGTAGAATGGCTAAACGTGTGGTGGTTCACTATTGTGTCATCAATTCCTACAATGGATAAGTTGATTTCAGGGTCAGCACAGAGTCCAGGATTTTCTAAAATATTCCTCTACGTAACGTTCTCGTCAAACAGTTTGTAGCCAGAAGTGTAGTCTGTAGAGGTCAATGTTGACTTGCTTACCCCTGTATTTAGGGTCTGCGTGTTGCTCTGTGTTCATGTTGGAAGCAAGACTGCCTGAAAACTGTGACATTTCTTGTTTGTGTTTGTGAAACACATCCTTCACACCTGCCGGACCCTCGACATCCACTTGTCTTTCTGTAGCTCGTATAAGTTTTCTGTCTGCCAGATGTAGAGGTATATGGGGTAGCATGGGTCTCAGGGATATGGAGTAACATGGGTCTCATGAATATGGTGTAGCATGGGTTCCAGGAGTATGGAGTAGCATGGGTCTCAAGAGTATAGGGTAACATAGGTCTTCGCAGTATGGGTTAGCAGGGGTTTCAGAATTAGGGAGTAGCATGGGTCTCGTGGTATGGAGTTTGGTGTAGCATGGATCTCAGTAACATGTGTCAGAAGCATGGAGTAGCGTGGTTATCAGGAGTATGGAGGAACATGGATCTCAGGAATGTGGCGTAGCATGGATATCAGGAGTATGGAGTAGCATGGGTCTCAAAAGTATAGGGTAGCATAGGTCTTAGCAGTATGGATTAGCATGGATTTCAGGATTTCTTGTGGTATGGAGTTTGGTGTAGCATGGGTCTCAGTAGCATGAGTCAGAAGCATGGGACTCAGGAGTATGGAAAAGCATGGGTGTCAGAAGTATGGAGTTGCTTGGGTCTCAGGTGTATGGAGTAACATGGGCCCCAGGAGTTGCATGGGTCTTAGGAGTATGGAGTAGCAAGGGTCTCAGGAGTGGCATTGATCTCAGGAGTATGAAGTAGTATGGGTCTCACAAGTATAGGGAACCATGAGTTTCAGAAGTATGGGGAGGCATGGGTCTGAGGAGTATGTAGTAGCATGGGTATCAGGAGTATTGGATAGCATGGGTGTCAGGAGTACGGGGTGGCATGGTTCTCTGGTGCACAGGGAAGCATAAGAGTATGGGGTAGCATTGATCTCAAAAGTATAGGGTAATGTGGATATAAGAGTATAGAGTAACATGGGTCTCAGGAGGATAGAGTATCATGGGACTTAGGAGTATAGGGTAGCATATTGATTAGTATGGGTCTCAAAAGTAGCATGGGTCTCAGGAGTCTGGAGTAGTATGGGGTCGCATGGGTCTCAGGAGTATGGAATGGCATGGGTCTCAGGAGTATGGAATGGCATGGGTCTCAGGAGTATGGAGTAGAATAGGTCTTAGGAGTTTGCTGTAGCATGGGTCTCACGAGGAGCATAGATGTCAGAAGTATGGGGTAGCCTGGGTCTTAAGAGTATGGGGTAACATGGGTCTCAGGAGTATGGAGTAGAATGGGTCTTCGGAGTATGGATTAGCATGGATATCAGGAATATGGGGGTAATATGGGTCTTAGGAATACGGAGTAACATGGGTATCAGGAGTAGTGGGTAGCATGGGTCTCAGGAGTATGGGGTGGCATTGTTCTCTGGTGTATGGGGTAGCATTGGTCTTACAAGTAGCATCTCAAGAGTATGGGGTAGTATGGGTCTAAGAAGTATTAAGCAGCATGGATCTTAGGAAAATGAGGTAGCATGGGTATCAGAAGTATGGGGTAGCATGGGTCTCAAAAGCGTGGGGTGGCATGGTCTCAGGAGTTTGGGATACCATGGGTTTCAGGAGTATAGGGAATGGGTCACAGGAGTATTGGGTAGCATGGGTCTCAGGAGTATGGAGTAGCATGAGCCCTGAAGTATGGGGTAGCATGGGTCTTAGGAGTATGGAGCAACATGATCTCAGGAGTATGGAGTGACATGGGTCTCAGAAGTATGGGGTGGCATGGGTCTCAGGAGTATGGAGTAGTATGGGTATCAGGAGGATTGGATAGCATGGGTCTCATAAATTTGGAGTAGCATGGGTTTCAGGAGTATGAAGTAACATGGGTCTCAGGAGTATGGAGTAACATGGGTCTCAGGAGTATGGGGGTAACATGGGTCTCAGAAGTATGGGGTAGCATGAGTCTCAAGAGTATGGAGTAAAAAGGGTTTCAAGAGTATGGAGTAGCATGGGTCTCAGGAGTATGGGGTGACTTGGGTCTCAGAAGTATGGGGTAGCATAGGTCTCAGTATTTAGTAGCATGGGTTTCAGGAGTAAGGGATAGAATGGGTCTCAGGAGCATGGAGTAACATAGGTCTCAGGAGCATGGGGTGGCATGGATCTCAGGAGTATGGAGGAGCATGGGATATCATAGGTCGTACTTTATTTTTCTCATGATAGGATGGTAGTCATTGAGCTAAGCTGTTATTTCGACTGGTTGTATGCTGGAGGTTTAAGTTCCTAATCCTTGTCTGTATAACTCACCTGGAGAATAATAAAGACATCTTGGTAACTTGTCTGTGGGATGGTTCTATGAGGCAGAGATCTGAGGTAGGTCATCTTAGTTAGTCTATCAAGGTTATCAAGATCATCCACTAGTGACAAAGGAATCCTGGAAGGTGACCCACTCCTAAACGTCTTCATGTTTGAAGAATTGAGGATCAAGCAGTTTTATTCTACAAAACATTCAGTATCATAACTCAAAGGTTGATGAACATTAGCGTTTTGTTTTAGTGTCTGTCTGAAGTCATCTATCCTTCTTGTATCATAAATGAGTCTCAGATTCTTAACTAAAGTCTTGCTTTGTTTTAATTTCTAATCAATAAGCTTCATAATGATCATAAAGATTTAAGTATTTGTCCTGTTTCCTTTCTTTTCTGTTTGTCTGCATTAAGTTGGAGGCTCCAGTCATGGACAAGTCCAAGTCAAGGCCAAGCCTTACATGACTTTATACAGTTCAGCTCCTCAAACATGGATGACATGGACTCGTACGCTTTCTTGGCCACTACACTGTTGGTATTTGTAGTGTATTTGTAGCTCATTTTGTACAGAATTACCTATTTGAGTTTTCAGTTGAACTTCCTCAGGTACTCAGATAAAAACCTACAAGTATTTTATTTGTCAAAGAGCATACAGCCTAGAGAGATACTTTCCAGGTGGTAACATTTTGGTGGACTAATAAACTGCGATTTGGACCCAGCCTGCGGCAACTTCTTTAAGTCTGTGGGCGTGAGAACTATCTCTCTGTTTTGAGGAGAGGGAGTTTTACACTCATGTTGCCCCATCTTGTAACCTTATATATATATAATGGACTTAGTCTTTACTCCTGTGTTTATACGCACATGCAAACCTCATCCTAAGCCAGGTACCCATCTCTTAAGGGGAGGATGAACACCTGGGTTGGGTGTTGGCCAACTGCTGCGACCAAATAGGCCCATCTGAGCTGACCAGCAAGGATTGTCAGAGTTCAGCCTTTGGACCTCTGATTTACTTAGTGCATTGCCAGAACAGTGTGAATCATACCCAAGTGTTTGTAGATGATGCTAATAATATGAGAGAAGTAAGGTGTCCACAGTTCTAACAAAGAGAAATGCACAACCATCAGCTTTGACCAGATACATGGTTAAATTCATCCCTAACAAATGCAAAGATGTAAAGATAGGGCATAGTGAAGATATAGGTAAGACTATCACCTTGTACGAGAAAAACAACAGAATTATAAGTTTCTGGGACTTGGGAGTTGGTAAGGTACCCGGCTTATAATGAACATCAAACAGAAATGCTAAAGAGGTATATCTTGGTTGATAAAACAAAAATGCCCTCAGGTACATGGACAAAATAAAATTTCAGAAAAAAAATCGAGTAATTATCAGATCCACATCTGAGAACTCATCACCAGTTTGGTAACCCCATATAAAGGAACAATGAGATCTACTAGAGAAGGTCTCTTAAAGAACGTACACTGATTCTACCAGAATTAAAGTTCCTCGGAGTGAAATGTCACAAATGGATTTGTCTACAGTGTAAGAAAGAAGGAAGAGAGGAGATTGTACATTGTCTTCACAATTTTTATATTAATCACATAATCAAAAAATATATAAACAATCTAAAGACATACTTGCATAATAATACACCAAAATGATAAACTATAGAATTAACAGAATAAACTAAAAGAAGTTGTAAATGCAGAAAAGTAAAAAAAAAAAAAAACTGGAATAGTAAGATATTGAAATGTGATATGCGTATATAACTCCATCCACAATCTAGACAATTTTTTTACTTTAGAGAATACAGGACATACTAGACCTGTCTTTTTAAAGGTGTTGGACAATTTGATCATTTTTGTCTCTTCAAAATACTTTCTCAGAAGTGCATCATACAAGAACATGTTTGCAAATAATATTATAGGGTAAACAAGTGAAGAAATGAAAGATGTGGTCATGGGTATAATCTTGTATGAGATAAAGCAGGGACCAGCTTATCAATAGACATATCTGAACTGTTAAGGATTTAAGCAATAAAATTAAATTATTGCTTAATGGAAAATCAACTAAAAGTGTACAGCCAAGAAAATGTTCAGAAAAATATTTATACATTAAGTTGGACCCAAATTAAAATATGCATCACCAGTTTGGTCACCTCAATTAGGAGACAGTAGTCCAAGTTGAAAAGCTAAAACTACATTTATAAATTTCTTAGTTCATTGCCATTTATCTACCAATACATCTCTTCTGGGAATACTTCAGCATAGCAAAGGAATAGAGTTGTATAAAATGATCTTTTTATACTACCCTGTAATTTTATGGGAGAACCAGCTACCAAAAAATAGCTTGCATGGCATCCTGACTGACTTGGATGAACATGCTTTCTCTGTATTCAAAGTATTTCTTATAGTTCACTTCATTTCTGCTGAATCTTTATCTAAAAATTTATCTGCATTTAATCTTTAATATGTTTTTCTCATTTCGGTAATTTTACACATAGTTCTATCACTTACTGTTATTCCCTTTCCTTGTCTTTCATCCTAAACCTACTTAACATATGATTTCAGAATGATTGCATGGCTGCATCCAAATTTACTTCATGTGATACTATTGATGATCCAACTCGAGTTCACTAGTTATGGAGACTAATGCCATGGCCATCCCCTTGAGGGAGTTCCTGAAGGGAACAGGCATCAGAGATATAGATAGATTGATAGATCTTCAGTTCTAGTTACCATTAGCCCTTATATTTACAATTTCTTAATAAATGTTATAACAACTCATAGGCATCACTTACACCACTGGCTGTGTATGCTATAAGTGCCACTCAGTTTCAATGAAGTTCTAACTTACTCTCCTCTTGCATTCATGACAAAGTACAAAGCTAAAAAGAGAATCGTCTACTTATCATGCATCACTCCAGTGTAATGTCAAGCAAAATACAGTAATTTTTAAACCTGTTCACTATAGTCATCCAATCCGTCAGAATCATACATGATCTTAAGGCTTAAGATAGGTTTTGGCTTTTTGAAGAAAGAATAAAAATTTGGGCACAGTTTTTTTTTTTATATGAATCAATGATCTTATGAATCACTGGTACAACCGCACCATGCTACTTATGCTTGTACACAGAAAAATAGGGATAATGACTAGCATAACTGCAATAGCCTGTTTTTATATTTCACATGAATTATAACAGGTCCCTTAAAATTTGAACACAGATGGCCACTGGCATCTAACAGAATTAGAGCCAAAAGGTACACACAACTTACTCAAACCATCAGTAATGTTGCATAACAACAAAGGTGAATCTAACCATAAACAGAAGAATGATCAAACTTTCACATACTCGTTTTAACACTATAAGCTCAACACAAAAACATTATACACTGAAAAAGCATACTTTTTTATGATCAGTACATTGTTTTAACAATCTGATGGTGGTTGATTAGTAACTTTTTTGGCTGAAGGTCGACCTAAGAAAAGTCAAGAAACTAATTCCAGTCAGCTCTCTTCCTACAGGATAACACTGTACACTGACTAGCATGTCATTACTTAAAAGAAAAAAAAACAGTTTTGGTGAAAAGCATTATAATGCACAAGAAAATAGTCATAACAAAATGAGCCAAGCTAGAATATTAGTCAGTATAAAAAGAGCCTGACAGAATGAAAAGATAAATATTAACACAGCTCAACATCAATGTGATGATTAACTGTCTTCATACAATGTTCAATAAATAATCAATACTATCAATCATACTTGCTAATATTGTGCTTTGAAAAAATTATGAAACCAAAAACTCGTTACACATTTACATGAGTGCAACTACAACTGAATTGGCCTATCTTCATATTACACTTACTGCAAGGGAAGATTAAGTTTAAAGAAAAGATACTGTAGAGCATGCAAGGCAAATATAACAGACGACTACTTTAGATACTGATGATGCATGTACATTATAACAAGTAATTTCCTGTGTAAAGTACTATATTTGGGCACCCCATGATACCAGTCTGTCATATCAGTTGATCCACATTACAAAAGGAATGATATAATGGAATGCAATTGTTTAGAATGTCATGAGTTTTGACCAACAAAATTTACATTTCATAACCATTGTCAATCCTTAACAATAAGAAAACAGTATAATGTAATGAGTACTTTCCCTTATTGTGAGTGTATGGATGATTTCATTATACATACAAAAAAGATCACATTTCTTATACAGTCATACCAATACTTAGATAAATACACTCTATCAAGTCTTACATATACAATACCACTTAATTTTCCCTGCCTTTGTATACTTATGTCCAAGTATCGTTTTGTAAATGATTCTGCCTTAACTAAAATAAAAGGCAGAAGGCTTCAGAACAGTATCAGTCTAGGGATATTCCTTATTAATATATTGTATTCTGTCTAATTACACTTGCTTATACAATCACAGGTTGTGCAAGGCCATGTGATACAAGTTTTGCAGAGCATATTAACACGTTTCTTAAACTTGCACTTATAGAGACACCAGTGCTAACTACTTACTGCAAACACTTATTTCCTTGCTGATTAATCTTAACCAAAAACACAAAGAATAATACTCAAATCTGTCACCTGATCCCAGTTTGGAGAAAATACATATCTTTAGAAAATGTGCTTGGTACTTGACATGACTTCCTGCGCTAACCACCCATTTAATTGTTATTCTTGTGCTTGGTTTCAGATGAAGTTAAAATACCTGGGAACCTGAATTCCAACCTGGCTGAGATCCTCAGCATTAAGCATTGGCATATTTTCAGTTATTAGGAGTATATTAATCAAAACCATGCATGAACAATTGGACAGATTAGCAATTTTGAAGCACTACCTTCTGTAAAACATAAAATAGCATATACTGTATGTACATCAAAGGTGTTTCCAGACTCTACCTAAAAGTGGTAACATCAGAAATAGGACCTCACCTTCGATGAAGCTGCATTAAGGTCAGCAGATAGAAAAGATTACACCATCTAAAAGGACATTCCCACCCTAGAGGAACCCAGCGTACCCTGCTCCCTTGTGAAATGCAATCTCGAAGCTAAAGAAGCCCCATAGGAGGGGTCCTGGGGTAGCAAAATGTATGTTAAAAGTTCTACATACAGCATTCATACTGCCTATATTAGTGACTTGATCAAACTTACTTTTGCTCTGTATTATTATGAGAGACTAAGATTTCATCAGGATGATAAACTATAGCAACATTCATAATCATCTTCATTCATAACATTTCTAGTGACATATCCAAATGTATATGAAGGAGTACCCAAAAATTGTTGATTCTGCAAATAAACAAAATCTTTCTTTGGGTTACCTCACACTATTTACATTCACTTCTCAAGAAGTAGGCAAACTGTTAATAGTTTACCTGCATGAGAACTTCCTCATTATCCACAGTTCCCAGTTAAATGCATCACTGTAGTTCCTGAATTTAAAACACACTTATGTACACAGGTGTACAGATGCTACGAAGTCTCTGACAGTTTTAATATACAGATTAATGTGGTAGCAACATCTGGGTAGAATACCAAACCATTTGAAAAATTTCATAATGCAGTAACATGTACCTTCAAAACATGATTGAAGGCTGATCTTTATTGTATTTTGTTTTCTTTCTTTCAGTTACAACATCCCTTAAAATGAGGCATGAATTTTTGGTTCTGCCAGTAAGGACAAAATATGTGATTTTAAAGAAGATCAAAGTTCTGTGACTCACACCCTCACTCCTCTATGGAGATTTCTTGAAAGACTTGAAAAAAGGCAGATCCAAGCCTAAATATTAAGAAGTGTGGAGAGAAAGGAATATGAATTGTTTAGTGTGCAGCATAAAAGAAAATCCACTATAAGGTGATAAAGTGTTTTTACAGGTTAAATCAAAATCAAGAGACAAGTGTAAGGCCAAAAGTGATATGGATCCAGTATGTTACCATGTTTAATGTACTAACCATCCAATAATTGACATGGACCAAAAATTTTATCCTGCAGTCAAAAGAAAATAAGATTTTTTTTTCCCATCAAAAATGATAATTGATTATCATTCAAAAGCAAAAGAATACATGCAGAGAGTTATACTACTATCTTTCTCTTGGCTTGGTCATGTGATAAGTGAATGCCTGGAGAAGGCATGAATATCTTGTTTGATAGATCCTGACAGAAAAACACCAAGACATGTCTTTGTTCTTAATGAGCTTGTTTTTCACCAGTATTCTAATTTCAAACACAGGCTCAGCATTAGTGGTAAATTACATGAATATATATCATAAAAAAAATATTACACCTTTCACACGAACACTCAGGGTGAACGAGATTGGCTGGCAAGTGTGAAGAGAAAATAGAAGGATCTGTTTCTTTCTTTACAATTAACACTCTACCCTAATTACATAAACTCTCTTATTGTATTGGAAGTGATTAAAAAAACATAAAAGTAGAAATAGTAAACCTTTCACATTGCAAGTAAGCATGAGTAAAGGAAGTGGCTGGCACAAGTGGACAGGATATTCATTTATGTCTTTGGAGATACTTTAACTCTATCATGTTAAAGTACTCCATTACCTCAAGATAACATATAGAAGATTAGGAGCAGTTGCTACGTAACTTCTTCCAAGAGTGTTTGTTTGTTGGGATGCCTTCCTGGCATGCCTCTGCCCTCTTTAAGTAATCCTCCTAAAACCATCTTGTAAGTCACCTATATCTTCACATCTACTACATTATTCTTCTTGACTTTCCTCACCAGGTGATACATGTACAGTGTTCCTCCTAATAACTTAGGTCTTCTTACAAACTACTGTGCATGTCTTCCGTAAGGTCATCGTGCACATCACTTGAAAATGGATGACTATACTTATATGATATAATGGTGGATGTAGGGGTACTGAGGATAGAATTTTCCCACATCTT
Organism: Panulirus laevicauda; assembly: GCA_032273605.1. Classification (NCBI taxonomy): domain Eukaryota; kingdom Metazoa; phylum Arthropoda; class Malacostraca; order Decapoda; family Palinuridae; genus Panulirus; species Panulirus laevicauda. The sequence goes on along the minus strand of JAUTXX010536385.1, from coordinate 818 downwards.
CCTGGCAATGAAAGACCTCCTTAGGCTACTACTGGTAAAATAAGGCAATTGTGCATTTAAGTGAGGTGGGTAAAGTTATCATATCAATCGATGTCTGCCGCCATTTTCAAGAACATCAACAGATGTTGGCCACCTTTCAAGGCTTAACTGATGAGTACTAAGACTCTATAACCAGCACTGCAAGAAGTATTAATGTGACAAAAATACTGTGGGAATATCTGAGAAAAAGAAGTCAAAATATGGAAAAGCTTAAAACAACACATATATGTTAAAAAAATTCAGTTTAGTTTACATGTTAGAGTGGTAATATCCTCCCTAACAAGAGAAAATTTTCCTCTTGGATTAAACAGAATGCCTTATTAGCCTCTAAACATGTTGTTCTACTTTTCTCCCTTCAGCAAAAAATGATATCAGTGTAAATGATGGAATACTGAAGTTTTCGGGTAGTGAAAAGAATGACCTCACGAATTCATGAGTTACAATATGTAAAGAACTGACTGTGAAGAAGTGTGCAAAAATATCAAAATGAAGCAGCAAAGCATGTTGCAAATATCATGATGTTTGGTAAAGATCCTCCAATAGACACCCTACTGTTCATATACTGGAGAATGAAGTAGAGCCTTCAATATTTAGATAAAGAAATCAGAGTGCATCAGCACTACATAATTCGAACATCTATAGTTTTAAGAATTTCATTTTAATTAATTTTTATTACTATTATTTTGTTTTGTCCCTGTCTCTCGCGTTAGCGAGGTAGCGCAAGGAAACAGTCGAAAGAATGGCCCAACCCACCCACATACACATGTATATACATACAC
>JAUTXX010536342.1:0-10810 GCA_032273605.1 Panulirus laevicauda | reverse complement strand
CCTAAATCCTTCCATTAATTGCTCACTCCTCAAGTTTTGTTTATTCTCACCCTTTTTGTTTACTCTCATATTCTTTATTCATCTATCTTGGTATCTCTGCATACATGCCTGTTTTCCAAGCAGACACACTTACACCATCATCTTCCCAACCATGTCATTTATTCTTTCCCTTATGCCAGTACCAACTCTCACAGTCACCTCACCAGAAAGTGATCAGACATCCTAATAGCTGCCTCTCTTATCCGAAAATTCCGAGTGACCCCTAACTCCATTCAACTAAGTTTACTTTCGTTTATATCCCTTTTTCAAAGAAGATATCCCAATCATCAGCCCTTTTTCAGCAAACAAATCTACAAGTAACTCACTGCTTTTGTTCACAACAAATACCCCATACCTGATAATTATACCCTCAACTCCCACATGAACCACTCGAGCATTCAAATCACCTACCACTAATATTGTACTTGATACCTTGCATCAGCTTTTCTGTCACACTCATTTAGCTTCTCCAAAACACTCAACTCTTTCTCTATCATCATTAAATCTATTCCCAATTCCATGGGGTGGATCAGGCACTTGCAGCTCCTTAAAGTCTTCATATATGTCTTGAACCCTTGCCCACTATGTCAGAATAAAATTGCTTCATACTATAGTGATTTGCAACCATGCTAATTTGCCAGGTGAGAATCTAATCTTTTACACCTGCTCATTACACAGGACGTTTTCATTGTATTTCCTGTGCATCTTAATCTTGTACACTGAGCACTGATTTCTCAGGAGAGACAGCCCCCATTCGGATCTCCAACTTTACACACCATACAGATTATGTTACATAACACATGGAGAGAACAGTGGCTTCATGCTATTTTTAATCTAATGGTAGCAAATAAACCAAAAGCAAATAATCATCTATGCAGAGATACAAGAGAGACATTCATAGAGGCTGGAAAAACAAAAATATTGCAATATATAACAGTAGGAATGAATCCTGTGACAAAGAAAAAATGCTGAAGATGATCTTGAAGCATAATGGCTTAGGGTGACAATGAGCTGTGACACTGGGATCACAAAAGCTTAGAAGGAGTTTAGTGAAGCATCAACAACATAAGTCTGGTGTTAAGAGGAGAGTATGTAGCGTTTAAACAAAAAGAAATTAGTTCTAACGATTAGAAAGTGGCATTAATGGAAAGAAATAGGAGTAAGAAGTTTTAGAAAAGAAATGTGTGTTTCCAGTGCTTACAATTAGTTATGCAATCAAATTATGTGGTGTAAAAAATCAATTAGTTGTTTTACCATAGCCTAAGTTGTATATAAAAGATCTTAGCGGTAAAGTGTTATACTATAAAAAGAATTAGCAATACTTACAACTGTTTAATCACACTGAACAAGGAAGAATGTTTTCTTTCCATTTTTCTATGAAATCAAACACTGCTTCATTTTCTCCCAAAGTATAATTTTGGCTGAAATATCATGGATAATATTTTCAAGGTCACACAGAAATCTATATTCTTAGGGGAAAAAGAGAAATTTTGAAGTCTTAGTAAATTTAATGAAGTGTGTCAACACTCTCCCTGTGTTGCTCCAAACTCCTTCCTGCCTACAGTCATAGTCCAGTGGGGATTCCTGTCATGAGAGTAACACTGGTATCAAAAACTGGTATGAATAGTCTGGTGCCTTATGTAACCACATTCTCCATGTTGCTACCCAGGTATCTTTTCACCGGTTATAATTCACACCTCAGATGGCATGAATAACCAGAATGTGTGTGCAATCTTAGGGTTACTGCAAAGTCCTTCAAGGTTGTAATCACAATTCAAACCCTACAGACTCATCACCATGCAGCCTTTCCTGTATGCAGTCATAATTCACACCTCAGCATGAACAACCTACACGTGCAGATCCACATGTCTTACAAGTCATGCATTGCCTCTATGCTGACAGTCAGTTGCTCTGCAACAGACATCAAGTATGCCTCTCCCTGAAAATATCATGAGCTACTGTGTGACCTTTGCTAGGTCTTGTTCTTCCTGCATCAGCACATCGAATCCTTGGCACTGCAGTCTTCTTCCAGCAACAATAACACTTCCTCTCTCTCAATGCAACAATGAGGCTTCAGCAAAATCCTCTCCCTCTTGCAGCACAACCGGGGGACCTCAGTAATGCCTTCTTTCTGCAGCACAACCACAGGCCTTTGGATATGCTTCTTCCTTCCCTGCAGCACAACCACAGGACCTCAGCAATACTTTCTTTCTCCTCTCTTCTGCAGCAACAACACCATGAGACCAAACAATGACTCAGTAACTCACCTCTCCTGTAGTGGCACAACAGGATTCCTGCCTCATCTCTCTTCTGAGTCCTGCATCAGTACCACAGAACTCCTGTCTCACCTCTTTTCCTGTCCTTGCACCAGGAGTAGCACCCTACCCAAGAGCTGCACTTTCCTGTACATGTCAATATAGCATTGTAGTGTTACCCACATTTCTGCATATCTTGCTCACATTCATAAGGGGCGGTAGACACACTTACAGAAGAAAACATTCTTTGTTTACACTAAGCAAAAACAAGCTTGAAGTTCATTTTTTTAAATAAATGTCTTATGGAGGTGCAGAAATCTTCATCAGATAGAAGTTTGCACTTTTCACAAGTCATGTGAAAGTGGCCATTCTCTGCTTCAGCTGGAAGGCTCATGCAAAAAGCAATAGGGTAAAAAACTTACATGTAAAGCATTTGATTCCATGGGACTTACCAAAACAGTTGCCTGTGGTGGGAAACATGAATGTATCATATAAAGTAAGAGCTCATTATGACATTTTACAATTCAAATAATTTCTTGGGACATACATTAGAAGGCCTTTAATCATTTATTCATCTGTCTATCTACCTATCTATCTCTCCATGTCTCCAATGCCTGTTCCCTCTGGGAACTACTATCAAGGGAGTGGCCATGGCAAAAGAGTCACTACTTATCCCTGCCCTTACATTCCTCCCATGCTTATGCCATTACTCACATTCTTTCACCATTTCTCTCTCTCTCCAGCATTCTTCCACTCTATTTCCCCACGTCACACATGGTCTTCCTCTCACGCCAACCCCTTTAATTGTACAATCATACACTTTCCTCGTAAACTTCCTGCCCTGCATTCTTTCCACATGCCCAAACCACCTCAAAGTATTATGTATCACCCACTCTACCACTCCACAATTCATTCCCTTTATACTCCCTGCCTTTCCAAATCTCTCATAAACCACATCATTTCTTTCTTCATTCAATTTAGTCATACCACATGCTCCTCTTAAATTGCTCATTTCCACAGCCTGGACTCATTCCATGTCCATATTTTAGCTGCACAGGTCAGGTTCATTATAACTATGCTGTCCCTTAATCCTTTCTCTCATTTCATAATTACACCTATACCCTTCAATATTAAGGGACCCAATGACTCTTCTACCTGTATTGCTCTCTCCCTTTTCTTTCCTTTCATATCAACAAACTTACCCATGATAGCCTCTAAATACTTACATTCTCTCACCTGTTCTCATTTTTCTTCCCTCATATGTACAACACAGTTTATTACATTTCAGCACATTTCTCTGAGCTTCTGCAAACACTGTGCTAGACTTGCGCTCTGCCAGAGGCCTGTTAAGGGTAAGGCACTAAAGGCTAAGAAGCAGCACTGGAGTTCTTTAGTTATGGAGACTGTTGTCATGGGCACCCCTTTGAGGGAGTTCCACCTGGAACAGGCATCAGAGACAGTACATTTCTCCTGTCAATCTATATGGTTTTGCAAAATGTATATCCTCACTCTGTTTCCTTTCAAAAAACATTACTTTACTTTTACTGGCATTCACTTTTAATCAACAATGCTTACATGCAATTTTCTGCAACTCCTCTTCAGTCTCAGCAAACAACACAGTTTCATCTGCAAACAGGCTTGTCACTAGCCACCATACCTCACCACCAAACTCCATCTCTGCACCTCCTTTCCCTAGTTTTGCCTTCACCTCTCATATCACTCCATCCATAATTTGAAAAGCCATGGTGACAATACACAGCCCTGCCTCACACCCGCATGTATACCAAAACTTTTGCTCAACTTTCCATCCACTCTTAAAATTGCATTTGCTACTCTACAGAAGGTTTTCACACCGTCAAACAGTAGTTCCCCAACCTCATACATCCTTAACCCATCCCACACAGCATTTCACTTGACTGTCACACTCTCTCTATCTCTCTCCAATTCCATAAAGGCTGCATTCAGCTTCTTACCTTTCACTAGATACTTTTCCACATTCACTCTCACCACAAAAATCTGATCCACAAATCCCCTACCTTTCCTAAAACCCCTTTGCTCCCCTCTTAATCTGCATTCAGTCACTTCCATAACTCTATCAATCCACTCTTGCATAGAATTTTTCAGATGTATTTAAAAAATAAAATTCATGCTTGATCGCCGTTTCCCGCATTAGCAAGGTAGCACCGCGAAACAGACAAAGAAAGACACATCCACTCACATACACATATATATACATATACATACACACACACACATATACATATATATATATTTTTTTTTCATACATATTTACCATTTCCCGCATTAGCAAGGTAGCATTAAGAACAGAGGACTAAGCCTTAAAGGGTATATTCTCACTTGGCCCCCTTCTCTGTTCCTTCTTTTGCAAAGATTAAAAATGGGAGGGGAGGATTTCTGGCCCCCCCGCTCCCTCCCCTTTACATCAATTCCCATCCATAGCTACCCTCCTTCTAGGCCCTCCAACAACTTGCATTCATTTCCATTTTCAGTCCACACACTGAGCCCAAGGATATGGGTTTCCCTACTCTCCTGCATATCTGAACTATTATTTTTAAATTTCTCCATAAGTTCCCTCCTTTTTACTCTCACCAGTCATCCCATTCACATTTAGAGCTATGAACCTCAATCACTTATCCCTTTCACTTTGCAGCATAACTGGCAGACTTTAGCCCGGATTCTTAGTCTTTTGTGCCTCACCCTTAACAGGCTACCGGCAAAAGGCAACTCCAGTGCAGTGTTTCCCAAAGGCACTGGGGCTCTAACTAAAACCCCAGCACACCTCAAGTGTCTCTGTTTAAGAAAAAAAAAAAATACTATTGCCCTGATGGAGTTGGGCAGCACCTCCCCCTTCTGTTCCACCATGAAAAGGTGGGGTGAGACTTGGATACTCGATCAAACTAGAATATCTCCTTGAGGCACTGAAATTCAAAACTTTCCCCAACTTTCAAGCCCCTACCAACATAGCAGCACCTCCTAACCTCATTGGTTATGATACTGCCATTGAGCAATTATCAATCTGGAATAAAGGTAAACTATGAGCATTCACTGAGCCCTCATACTTAGTATACTTAAAACACAAATCAACATATTGCATAATCTGTACTGCAAAGTACCTCTTTCATTCAAAAACATTACAATTATCTCTCTCAACCTTTTGTTTTTTCTCTCTCTGATATAAAGTATTTCATACAAAATTGGGGACATACAGCTACAGTATAACATGCTTAAAATACAACTAATGTATTAACTACTGCACTTACATGCTGGTAAATCTCTTCTAGACGACCAAGGTCTGAATTTACAACAGCAGAAAGAAATAACGTGGGAATAAGCAGTTCCTTGACGTGTTCAACATCATCACCTGAGGACAACTGAAGAGCACGAGCAATGGAGCTGACAACATCCAGTTCATGATTATCATTTTCATCATCCTGAGCCACTACTGTCATTTCCCCTCGCAGATTCCTTGTCATCATCTGCCACCAGAAACAGTTCATCATAGTCAACATTAAAGGATTATTCTTTACACAATATTAATAATTCTGATAAATTCAGTATCCTACAAACTTCTTGGATACTTTTTTTTGTCTCTACATTGATTGCCCAAGCTATGCTCAATAAATCCAGAGCTAGAAATCAAACTGGAAAATGGTCTTCACGGCTCTGACAATTACAGACCTTTTTTTTTGTTTCATAATCCCATTTCTTCTTAGCCAATACATAACTGAGCTTGGTTAGTGCTGCTTCAGGGGTCATATCCAGACCTGCCATGACCCCAGCATCCACCAAAGCCTGAAAAGACAGAGCACTTAATGAAGATGAAATTTTACCCCTTTCAAACAAAAAATCCTTAGATACTGAGAAGAAATCATGCTGATCTCTTATGAATCTGATTAATCTCAGTAAATTTCCTGCCCAAAAACAAGAGCCTTACCTTCTCCAAGAGGTTTTCAAACTAAGGTGGACTCCACAGCCTACTTACTGTCAGAAACTCTACAACCAAAATACTATATCTCCCGTACTATATTGTGGAGAAGGATAAAACTTCATTTCTTCCTAAGTAGGGACTACCTTATGAATACAGAATATAGGAGTTCAACATCTACATTCTGGGGTTCTGTATCATGCAAGCTATTTGCTAATGTCATACAATGCCTGGCAACCCCTGCAGTTGGTATAATCAGGCCATAAGTACAAGACAAATTTCACTCCTCATATTTTACCAGACATGTCACACATTCATTGTCTTGTCACTGTCCTGTGGCAGCTTTTTTTCCAACCTGAGTCTTTTCCATTAACCATCCACCTTTATGATATTCTCCAAGAAATGGGTTTAGTATATGACCATGGATAACTGCCATCCCCAAATCCTACTATATAACATACACTTGGTCAACACTTACCTACTTAGTAATGAATTTGATATGTAGTGGCAGGCAGGAAAACTAGTGAGATTTATGTCCTGTGAGCTGTTTTACAATTTTTTTACCACTTTTGATCCCACTAAAGGTCAGGAGGAGAATATTTCCTGAAGTGAGGCCCAAATCCAACCTGAACAACTATACCTCCCTGTAAATGTATGGGTGGAAGACACATATGGAGGGTGGATCATCATATCCAATGGACCTTCCACAGAGCTTTTGCTATATCTGAGTTTGACTAAAATGCACCAAATTGTGAGATTTGTATTGGATGGATCGCAACAGGAATCCTGTCGAAACTTTCAGTACATCACACTTGTTCTAGTTTCATTTCCTAATTGAATAAGCAGACAATGTCAGATGAGCTCACAATTAGTTTATCATAGTTAAAAGGCTATTGAAAAGATCACATGCAAATGAAGGAAATTGGAATCAGGGATCTACCCCTTGTCCCTTTGGTCAGAGCAGTATATCAGAGATAAATATTGGGGGTTTTCAAAACTTGCAAACTTCCACTACAGGTGACATTTAACCAGTCCCTGTCAAATGCACCCACACCACTCATTTTCACTTATGAGTCAAGTCAAAGGTCAGGCCATAATTGTGAGTGATAACAACCATCAATCATCTTTATTAATTCATACACCGAGGAAATAAGGCCTTTGGCTTGAGCATTACAGATCAGGTCAAAAGCCATAAATATGACCATTTATGTCCTACAGAGGTGAGCACAACTCATTTTCATCAAGTTCAAACCTTATCTTCACTACACCCTTGACATCAATGGCTTTTAACCTAGTCCTTCCTGGTCAGGTCAAAGGCCTAGAAACTTGATGAACATGAATTTGACCGACATATTTCCTGCCACAATTATACCAGAGAGCAAGTAGTAAGCAAGGAGGTGCCTTCTGCCATACTATCCTGTTTCTACTACTATGTTGGGCCCAGTTTTAACTTGTCATGGAACATCTAGTCTCCTACTGTCCATCCTTTCCATGTACTCCCACATAATCTTATGGGTCAAGCCAAATGCATCTTCACTAAGTTTCAGGTAAAAAGTACTGATTACTGAAGAGAAAAAGAATAAAATCAAGGACAGAAAAAACTATGTCCTTCCTTTCTTGGCAGGAAGACAGATCTACACATCATATTCTGTAAGAGTAATTCTAATGTGCATTCTTATCCATATGAATGAAGTACTTACCTCTCCAGTCTCATATATGTTGTCAACAGCACCATGCATACATTGGGTGATGTTAACCAAGATAACTCCACGCTGTGTAGCCTCCTTCAGGACCTGCAAATCAGAGATAATTAGCATGAAGTTGTATTAAGTAGGTCAAGGAAAGAAAAGAGGATATATGTGTCAGAATGGGAACAAGGAGAATGGGGAGACCAAACTGGAGGTAGAAGGATGGAGTGAAAAAGATTTTTGAGCAATAGGGGCATGAACATGCAGGAAGGTGTAAGGCATTCATATGATAGACTAAGTTGAAATAATGTGGTATATCTGCATCGATGTCCTGTCAGAGGACTGAACCAGGGCATACCATAACATTAAACACATCCACATCTGCCCTCACTGACAGTGACCTCTCTTTCCAGACACTCCTCAAAATACCCAGGACCTTAGGCCACTTAGCCACCCTATGGCTTATTCAAACATTTATGGTTCTATCCACAACCATATCCACTCCTATGTATCTCAAATACTCCACTTTCTCTAGCTTCTCTTCATTCAAACTCATATTCCATTCAACCTATCTCTCTACCTCCTTGAACTTCATAATCTTATCTTTATCTATAACAACTCTCAACTTTCTCCTTTTGCAAACTCTCCCAAACTCAGATACCAGCTTCTGCAGTCTCTTACCAAGTTTATCACAAGTCATGTCATCAGCAAACAAAAACTGACTCTTCTCCCAGGCCCTCCAATTTCAACAGACTGAAAACCTACCCTCCTTTCTAAGACCCTCACATTTACCTCCTTCAACCATCCATCCAAAACATACTAAACAGCCATGGTAACATCACATACCCTTGCTGCATTCTGGTCACCACTTACCTCTCTAGCATTATAAACACTGGTTCAGCTTATCACAATACCACTTATGCCAACAATACAACTAAAAGTGGAGACATTTAACAGTGAATAATTGAACTGTCCTGCATTCCCCCAGACAGAGATACACACATCAAATCACTTTCTGACCTGTGGGGCCCACAAAGTGGATGCGGATGGCTTCCTGGGATCCCCAAGGAATAGGATCCTAGATCAGCAAAGTAAGCTAAAGTAGAAGCAACACAAGACTTACTTCCATTATATCAGTGCGGTTTGAGGGCATGTTACCAGCCCCATATGTCTGAATGACAGCTCCAGCCATGGGTGGCTGGAGAAATGAGCGGACTGTCTCAGCTGATATGGAAGGAAATATTCGCAGAAGGCCTACATGACGGTTCAGACGGTCAAACACAGTAAATTTCTCCAGGTGAGTCGGCCGGAACACAGAACGGTAGTCAACTGTAAACATTCATATTAATGATTATCCCTAAATGGGTTAATTTTGACTTGTAAAGACAACTATTTCAAAAAATACTTTCTTAGTCTACATACTTTATTTCACATATTAATGTCATCTATATACCTATTAATGTCCTCTATATACCTATTTATGTTAATTGTGCCTTTTCTTATAATCAGACTAAATATCTGAGATGATGTTGCATACCAGATACATGTACAGACTGGATGTCGGTAATACTAAATGTCTTTCTCAAGGTGGAAAAAAGTTTACTGCTTGTGCAGTAAGCATACAAAGGCCATGATTTCTTGATAAAATCAGTGTCCACGCAAATAGTTTTGAGCATAAATAAAAGTATAATTCTCCAGGTATGCAGGTGTACAGGAATTGAAGCACAATCTGATCACAACCTTTAAGTTTTTAAAAGAGTACAATGAAGTGGACTGTGGAGATTTCTTTGAGAGATGTAGGGATAGAGCAAACATAGGACATGACATAAAATCAAGTAAGAAATTCATAAATAGGGGTGTAAATAAATACTTTTATAATATAAAAGTGGTGGATGAATGAAACAGTGACTGAAAACATGATTAAAGTAGACAGCATTCATAAATTCAAAAGCTTGAATGATAGTAGAGTGTTCAAGAGATGGGTCCCTAAAAGAGTAAAACTCTCTCCCTGTACAGTACTATCTATCTATCTATCTATATCTCTGAAGCCTGCTCCCTCCAGGAACCCCCATCAAGGGGTGGCCAAGGAAAAAGTCTCCACTTATTCTGTCCTTACATGCCTCCTTTGCATACATCATTCCATGCATTCTTCCTCTATTTCTCTCCCTCCAGTATTCCTCCACCCTATTTGCCCATGTCCCAGGTGGTCTTCCACTAACATCAATGCCTTTAATTGTACTATCATACACTCTCCTTTTAAACTGCCAGTCTTGCATTCTTTCCACATGCCCAAACCACCTCAAAGTATTACTTTTCAACCATTCTACAACTCTACAATTCAATCTCTTTGCAATCCTTGCCATATTACATCTCTTATACACCCTTTTATTTATTTCTTCATTCCATCTAGTCACACCAAAAGCTCTTCTCAAATGGCTCATTTCCACAGCCTGGATTCTTTACCTCCGTGCCTCATTCCATGTCCATGTTTCAGCTGCATAGGTCAGGGTTGGGAGGACTATGCAGTCCCTCTCAGATACTAAATTCCCTCACTTCCAGTTTTTTCTCTGCGTATCCACAGCACAGTTTAGTACAATTGCCTCTTTCACTCTATATAGTTTTGCAAAATTATACTTTCACTCCCTTTCCTTTCAAACACCATTACTTTACTTTTACATTCAATCTCTTCTGCTTACACACATCATAAAACACAATTACAACATTCTGCAACTCCTCTTCACTCTCCGCAAACAACATAGTATCATCTGAAAACAGGCTTGCCACTAGCCTCCATATCTCACCACCACACTCCCTAGTAAAGTTTGTTTGTAGAGGGCAATCTGAAGACTTCCTGCCATGACCAACTCTCCATTGAGGAGTTT
>JAUTXX010536331.1:0-10810 GCA_032273605.1 Panulirus laevicauda | reverse complement strand
CAAATGGTCTTTTAGTTAAAGGTTCCTTTTGCCTCTTTCCCTATAGATGCCAGTATTCCCCTGTAAAGGCCTTTGCCGACGCCAAAGGGGATTTGAATTAAACCTTCAATTTCCCTCTTTTTTTTTGGATGCCTCCACGCAACTCTCTTGCCATTTAGAACTCCGAAAGGGGTATCAAAGTAAACTTTCTATTTGTTTCTTTCCCATTGGATAGCTCTATGCACCTGTAATATCCTTTGACGCCGCCAAAGGGGATTTATATTAAACTTGTCTTTCATCAGCTTTACTTGTCAGCATTCTTTTAAATTAAAGAAATTATTAATTGCAGACAAGATAAGCTTGGGCGACGTGGGACGTGAATGTTCTCAGATAAGCGCCACCTCCACGGGCTGATTAAACTGCGCCGCGGAGCTTGACTCTGTATTTCTACCCACACTTGGAAAGTGTCTCTGATTACTTTGGTGTCAGTTGAAATAGATAAATCTTGCCCATTTTCCCAGCAGGCGCCCCTGCCACCATCTATTGTCAGCCGGCTGAACTGTCGGGTCACGTGACCTGGCAGCCGATGACGCCATATTAGACGTTTGTTATTGTTATGGTTCTTGCCAGTGGGGCGGACGGCCGCACATACTTATCACTCATTTCTGGCTATTATCTTATGACTCTGAGGGGGTCCTGAGTGCCTCACTTGCTTCAGTGTGCCATCCGATGCTTCAGATTAGCAAGGTAAGTGGCCCCGGGCCCGGAGTGTGGTGTTAAATATGAGAGGAGGGGGAGGATTGGGGATGTTAAATCCTGGGTCACTCCATGTTAAACTGGCCAATTTGACGTATTGTAATACTTTAAGAGGACGTAGAGGGTTGTTAAGTTACCCTCTGGTATATTATAGTGTGCCTCAGTGTATGATTTCGACATGAGGCAAGATGGTCCCAATCCATGAATGTAAACTTTCCATAACCACTTATGACGGTGGGAGGATCTTGTATTTATCAAACAAAAGATTAATTATACTTGGATGTGGTGATGAATACTGTAAGCTTGATTAGATATTGTATTTAGTACATTACGTAGGTCATAATTTTTTTCTCATTCCAATATCGCATTACATGTAACATATTTTTCCTGCGTGTTAAGAAGGTGATCTGCTAATGGGAATTTGCAACTATTTGGCAGTATTGGGAGATAAATTTGCAGTCATTATCTTACAAAACTATAATTTTAGTGTATTATTATGACAGTTGGATTCCTGTTGTATCATTATTAATCCTGACCACATGTACATCTTCCAGCTCTGGATTTACGTTTATTTATTTTCATGATATTTACTGCTCTTGAATGTATGTAGAAACATCCATGTATCTTAAAATTCTGTAATGAAACTGTGGTTATTGCTCGGTCAGTGATAAATAGCTAAGAAATATGGATAAGAATTACATTTACTGATAAAGTGATGATAATGGAGAGAAACATGTCAGAGTTGTAGGTGTTTGTGTTGCTGTATAATGCATAACATATGATGTAATTTTGTTATTGCTGATAATTGATATGATAGATATATTATCTAGACAGAATTGGGAAAAGCTTGGAATGTAAGGGAAATGATAATGTAGTTTAAACAGCTGAAAATGTAATTAGGTTATAATTGATCGTGATTATTTACCTTTCCAGTGCCTCTTTATTTTCAGTTTTATTGACACAATCTTTTGATGAAAATTTATTGACAATCTTTTGAAGAAAAGTTGTTGAAAATATGGATAGGTAGATTGGTTTTTGGATAAGGAAAAATACAAGCTGAATCTAGCATGATGCTTAGTTTCCTTTTGTCCACACACAATTTCACATGCAGTGCATTGAAACTGTGTACCAGGGAAAATTTGAGGTAAATGATTGTAATAGTATGTCAAACTTTCACTGAAATCAGCGAACATAAGGAAATCCCACTTGACTTTTTAGCGTTAGACATGTTTTAAAGAAGGTTTTCCATGGAAAATTATGTGGCTTTTGTGATCTCGTGCTCCAGGTTTGTGTACTAAAGCATACGTAGATGATCCAGGCCCAGTTGATTGTATTCATACCATGTGCTCAGAAGGAGCTCTTAGCAACATCATTGGTGAAGGCTTACTAAAAGAAAGGAAATTAAGGTTAATCAGAGCTGCAAGGGGAAGTAAGTTGAGTTTTTTAGGTTTTATGTAATTCAAAAAGTGTTTCACCTACTTTTATGTTGATTATACCCACATTTTCTTAGAGCTTGTAGGTCCTGCCCATCATCAACTCACATATTATTTGTAATGGTAAAGACTGATCCATATTGTTTTCCCTACATGAATTTCTAATTTCTATCGTGAAAGCAATTTCCTTAATACGTTATTTTTCATGAAAATCATTTAATAGAATGGCCAAGGAAAGTAAACACCACCCCAGCAAACAGTTACTTGATTACGTTTTCACTATGGTAAATATAGAGAACGCAGGAAGGCCGTTAGAGCATAATTTTTTCTCACTTTGGAAAATGAATAACTTTATGATGGATGGGAAGGACTATAGATTTTAAATTGCCCATCTCCAACTTGAAGCAAAAGATACTGTCGTTAATGGTTGTGGTGGCATATCAGGCATTCTTATCAGATGCTGCGGTGTACATTTTTTCCATGCACTGGTCAGTCGTATGTGGAGATGTCAAGGAGCCTTGTATGAAATCGTTGCCATGTAGTAATAATTTGTGTAACTAAAACTCTTTCAGAATGATAGTTTATAGTGTTTAATATCCTTAGTGATCATGCTTGTTTGTGACAAATTCAAATATATCAGATATCTAATATATGCTTGGCATATATTAAATTGGTTCGATTGGGTCTTACATCTTTTTATTTAGAAAATTGTTTATTCGTACTAGATTGCTGCTTTCTTCATTAGTGAAACATTGCCAGGAACACATGAAGAAAGGCCGCATTTGCTCACATTCATAAGTTGATTGTAAATGTGTGGAGATGTTTTTTAAGAATAATCAAGGATCTCCTGCACCCAATAAACAGGGGATATTAAGGCTGCTGCATTGAAAGTGTTAAGATAAATCATGGCCCCTAAGTCAAGTTAGGTGAGGTCTTCCAAAGGAGTTTACATTTCCCTTTTACTGGAAGAAGGGCAGCCTTGGGCTGCAGGGGCCTTTAGAAAGAGGTCACAGGTAATACTAGGACTCCTTCATCGAAATTGGTCCTGGAATGATATATATTAGTGTGATAAATAGTATACAGCCATGGAAAACAGTCATCTACATTCCACAGTTACATTTCTGGTAACCCTAACTACAACTTTATCAGTGATATTTTGTTATAGGATGCATTGATACATGACTTAGGAATTATGAAATAGATTTTCAACTTATGTGAATCTTTTGTATTGTAAAGGGAGTTATTTTTCATAGAAAAGCATCAGCAATAGTTATTTTACTTTATCATATTGAAAGAGTAATTATTATGAGGATGATGTTTTACTGTGGCTGTGAATGAAACTGTATATAGTAAAAGTGTTAAATGGTATTTTTAGTCTGTGAAACAAGGGATTTGAGAAATTTTCTTTTTTTTTGTATGTTCAGCCTTATTTTTGGTTTTAGAATTTTTCATTGGTTTGTTGGGATTTCTACAAATATAATGTTTTAAAACTCCTGTTCTTAATGTATGTTATGCCATGGCTGAAGAAAGATTCCTGCTACAATCTAGTTTACCTTGTATATACTTCTTGATGATATAGTGTCCTTCCTTGCTGTCTTGTTCTTGTACTTAGGCTGTTGGAGGTCATGGCCTGCAGGTTCATGTTTCTATTACATTCAAAGTATGAAGAACATATGAGATTTTTGTGACTTGTAAAGTCTGATGCCATCAGCTAATGCAGAATGTTGCAATGCTTAACCATTACCAAAACAAGGAAAAGCACCATTCAGTGAAAAGTAAAAAGTACAAGATTCTTTAATCATCAAGGGGAAAGTAGATTCTTTACTCAATCTTGGTATATCAGAATTTGATTGAATGATTAGCATATTAATGATAAATTTGTACATCGTATCTGTTACATTACTGTTGATATTAGGAGGAAAGAAAAGTGTACATTGCTATATAGAGCTTTATTTGATAGAATAATTACAATATTAATGATTAAATTGTACATTGTATCTGTTACATTACTGTTAATGTTAGGAGGAAAGAAAAGTGTACATTGCTATATAGAGCTTTGCTGTTTCCCAAGTGGTCATTGTACATTTCATTTTAACCGATCTTGTTAAAATTTGTGATCAGATCTCACTGTTGTCTCATTATTTATTTGTTTTATTGTGTTCGTAGTTGTTGCATTATTGTAGTATAGTATGCTATAGTATAATGGTCTTTTAGATCATTAAGCTTGGTTTACTTCTCATGGCAGACTAGTTTTGAATATGTAGTAGCATTTTAAACTTGGAACATGCATTCCTCACCATGGTCTAGATTTGGTTAGGTTAGATAAAGTCATCAGGTGAGGCTGAATTAGGTTGGTCTCTATACTGGAACGAGAAACTATGTAGATGTATTGAGAGTCAAATTGCTTCTTTTTCATTCTCTAACTTTTGATATATCCCTATTGACTAAATCATGATTGTAGATTGTAGAATTCTCTTTAGATGCCTGTAAGGGCCAGGTAAAATGGTATTGAAGTATGTTATCTCTGGTGAGGCATTAATTATGGAAGTGGTTGTAAGCAGAATAAGATTTCAAGTAACATGATCAGTTGCTGGTTGCGGAGAAAGATAATACAGTACAGCCCGTGAAGCTGGCCTCGTGGTTGTGTAGAATGAGGTCATGTATCACTGCATCTGATTGCACATCCAGTGTCTCTCTTGTATCCTTTTGTTTCAGTTGTTTGTTCTTCCAAAAGTGGATAATTTTAGGGTGACTGAATTGCAAGTACAAAAATATGTTGTCAGAATAAAGATTACAGGATTACAGTTTTCTCAGAGTTAATGCTTTTTTTTCTTTTTTCAATCTTTGCTTTATTGCAGCTATTAGTTGGTTAATAAACAAGTAATTATTTAATTTAGGTAAAGAGTTGTTTGATAGTGGCTGGCTGGTTGTGAGCAGTACCACACATTTCAGTGAGATGTAACACATGTACTTATATCACAGTAATCTGTCACAGTATCTATATAGAGATGGAAACTTGGGTTTTATTTGTGTTTGGCACAACATAGGCTTTGTTTGTATGATATAATTACCATTGACCTAAGTGCATTTGCTCCGTTTAAATTAAAGGCTTGTGATGCCTATCTTGTAAAAGTTGTCTTATTGCAGGCCAAACTAGGCCTCTGCAAGGTCATCATTCTCATACTGGCAACCAAGCAGGTGGAACTTCAATTCTTGAATTAGATAATTGTCACTTGGGGCTAGGTATGCCTTGAAAGGAGGGTGGTAGAGTTGCTTAAAACATTTTGCATGAATTTCTCCTTGTGCAGTATAGGCCTTGTGGACTAGAGCAGTTTTATGGAGCAGAAACACACCATTGGTCTACTTTTATTGTTGTTTCTTCTTTATGACTCTGTACATTTTTCTAATTAAGCCAGCATAAAAATCACTTAAAGTTCTTTCTTTTTGTGGTCTATAGTGAATTAGTATAGTGCCCTGACTTCACAGAAAATCGAGGTAATGATCTTGACTGCTGCAGATTTTGGCTTGAGGCTACCCTCATGTGTTGATCATGAGCGCTGCAGTTTCTAAGGATTCCATCTTTCCAGAAACAGGAGGCATCCCCAAATGCACTTGGATTAATTAAGAATACTTCAACTTGAAATTCTAGCCTCAACACTGATTCCTTTGAGTGCAATATGCCGATTATCCATAAAGAAGCTCTTGACCAAGCCTGCAGTTACTTCATCATAAGCATCTGAAGGCTGTCCTGACGAGGAGTCATCATTATGTCTATAATGGCTTTGCATGAATTCTTTGATCCATCTTGTTTCTGTGGCATGTGAAATTATGTTTTTACAATACATGACCAGCAAACATTTGTGTGTATCTATTGTTTGGATGCTTTCTGTGGATGATGCTCATGTCGGTGAATAACAAATTTTCTCATGCGAGAATTCATGGTTTCATTCTTAGCAAAAAAAAACTGGGTTATGAAACTATTATTATATGGTTTGTTTGCAA
Organism: Panulirus laevicauda; assembly: GCA_032273605.1. NCBI lineage: Eukaryota > Metazoa > Arthropoda > Malacostraca > Decapoda > Palinuridae > Panulirus > Panulirus laevicauda. The sequence goes on along the minus strand of JAUTXX010536331.1, from coordinate 4,640 downwards.
AAATTTTTGACTCCCCACTGTGTTCTTAAGGTGATTATTTATATAATTGCTGTCTGTGCATGAAAACATCAGCTTTTTTTTATATTTTTTTTCTTATTATACTTTATCACTGTCTCCCGTGTTAGTGAGGTAGCACAAGGAAAACATCAGCTTACATTATAATATTTCTTTGTCTATGATGAAAGTTTTATATGGTTGTGAAATGAAAATTTAGATAACGAGATTAGAAGGATGTTGAGTGTAACATATATTAAAATCAAAACAGTATGATGTTGTAATACGAACTACTGAGCTGGAAATGTAAAGGGTTATGAATTCTGTTCTTTAAGATGAAAATAACAGCTGTCTTTGTGAATTGTAGACGAACTGTATTGGAGACATCAAATGCAGGGCATGATAGATGTTGCTCTGAAAGTAGAAAAGAACAGGAGAATACTGAAGTTGGAAAGTAAAACAAGGTGAAATAGGGTAAGGCTCTGATTATGGATGAATTAAGGAAACATTGGTCGAATGCAATAATGAGATGCTGCTACTTTGCATGTACAAAAGAAGTGGGAGGGAGTTTATTTTTTGAGGGACTAGATAGATGCAGTGAATATTTAAAAGAAAAGGTGTTCAAAAGTAATGGAAGAATTGTAGATGAATTATTCTGTTGGGATTAAAGATATACGTTGCAGGATAGTGAAAATTAGTGTTAAAAACAGATGGTATTGTTAAAATTCTTGATCTAGATAGAAGTGTAATGGGGAGTAGTGAGCATTTGTGGATTAGATGTTTATCTTGGAAATTTTTTTTTAGAATATATGTTAGTTGGGAATTATGTATTAGTTTCAGGGAGAAAAATTAAGGAAATGAAATATAGTTGTGAATACTTGAGGCATATATGGGATTAGAGAAAGGCTGTTATTGGCAGTGTAAGTGATTTGTCTGAATTATGTTTTTGTCGGTATGATTTAGGGATTGGATGGTCAAACATTCAGGTGCTGGTTTGTAGGTATTTTGTGTCACCATGGCTGTAGATGATTTTGAAGATAGAATGTGTGTACTTGAGTATATTTCTAGTGTTTTTGAGTAAAGTAGTACAGGATTGCAGGTTGTCATGTGAAAATTCTGCCTCTTCAACTATGTTATGTATGATGGGCAGAAGATACTGAGAGTTGAAAAGTTAAGATAGACCATGATATTTATAATGAGCAAAAGATACTGAGAGTTGAAAAGTTGAAATATTTAGGTAGCAAGTACAGTACTACTAGGACTCCTCATGTCTCTTTCTCTTACTCTCTCACACATATATGCTCTGTCTTCTACTCACATGATTTGACTCTTAAAGTGTTAAAAATGTTTCTTTTGCCCAGGTTCCTGCTTCAAACATCCTGTCGATGACGTCATAAGTTTAAAGTAAGTGTAATGCCAGATTTTTTATATATCTTTTAAGGTATATGTATAGAGGTTTATCAGAATAAAGAATGTTGATATTTTGTATGCTAATAAGATATGCAGTGTTTATGGTTATGGATTAGAAAAGTAGACATTACTATGCAATGTGTATTGCATGATATTTATATTCACTTAAAAGCTATGTATTTCATATTTAGTAATTCAAGTATTTTTAGTGATGACTATTACTAGAGGTTACAGTTTATAATACACATAATGTGTATTGTTGTGCGAATTTTTTAATTCAGAGATTCAAATGTTCTTAAAACAAATTTAATTCATTTGCATAACAAATTGGTTTTATAATTTATGCTTTTCAAAAGGTGATTAGGCATTAGGGCATGAGAGTCGTATCTTGTATATTATTGTATTGTCCACTGCAGCACTAGAAATAGTTTTCATATGTAATTGACATCTTTATTTGTTGCATGTGATAGTAGAAGTTGATAGCCTTGTCATGTGTCTTCGTGTATCAGTTTACCTGTTCCTAGATTCATGGTGATTGGCTTTCATTCTCCTCCTCCTCTTTCTCTCTGGTGTATGTTTTTTCTTATTCTTTGATTGCCATGTTGGATCTTGGAATTTGTTGTTTCATTTTTGGTAATTATTTATCCATCATCCTGTAGGTTTTGCAGACTTGATTTTTTCCAGTACAACTTTATTTCATCAGTGTTATTCATAAAACTTCACCACTGTGCAGCAGCATCTACATCTTCATTATTCTACCCCTTGTGGGGTCTACCCTATTTTGTTGATTTATTTTTTGCCCTCCATCTGCTGACTATATAAGCTTACCAGGTATTTCCCCATGATCCCATCTCTCCCCTTGACTTGATCGTACCTTTCCTTGTGATTTCTCTTTATAAAGCTGAGAATTGATTTGACCCCAAGATCATGAATTATGTTGTCATTGTTTTGTTTATTCATTCATATGACTCCCTATATTAACCTTGATACTCATATCTATTGTGCCTGTAAAAAGATGTTTACCTTAAAGTTACAACTACTTGGAGGATGGGTTTGCATTAAGTATTTTTCACCTATCTTGATATACTCAAGTCCCAATTATGGATATAATTTTTTTTTCCTTTTAACGTCTGTAGCCATCTCCCCTTTGTTACTTATTGTTTTTATGAACTGTGTGAAATTTTGAGTATTGTGTTTTAACCCCTCCATTGTTATATTAATTTCTTTACTTTCTGTCCAGTATCATCATTTGTTACTTTTCTTTTGACCTGTCTGGTGACTATTACAGTAGAATGAGAGTTAGCAAATTTAATTAGTCTCCATTTTTAAAGGCATTTCTCCTTGTACAGTTATTTTTTTAGATATGTCTGCATCATTCTCATTTGTCTAATCCTATGTTTTGCTTTTCTTCCTCAGTAATCAGTTTTCATTGTCTTTGTGTTATTTTCTTTGTCTTGATTTTTACTTGTTCGTGCTTTAACTTTTTCTTCTGCATTCTGAAATGACTTATGGAGCAAGCTGATTTGTGGAATATAATCAGACATGTTGTTTGGTGGTGGATTGTAATGAGACTGATGATTGGTACATTGGAACTGAAAATGAAATGAGTCATACTGATTGTTAGTTTTTGTTTGGTTATAGGATCAGTTGATTGTCTCACTGGGTCGTCCTCTTAGAGATATGTTAAGGGTAATACTGACTGGTGACTTATTATGGTTCTCACTGACATATTGGTTATGACTATAATCATTTTGATAAATTATAGTTATTTTAGTGGATGTTGATGGATGGATGATTGTACTTTCTGGTGGTTAGTGAGGAGTTGTGTATGTTTTGGATTGAGGGCTGGCATGCTGAGTTGAAGGTTTTCAAAGAGACCTGTTGATTAGTAGATTGTAGCATCATGCTGATTGGTGAAGCTTAGAAATGGGGATTGATAGACTGTAGGTAGGCATGTTACTAGATAGTGCACCCTGTTTGAAAGATATAAGGCTGATAATCTCAATTTAACTTTGAACTGATTTTCTTAAAAGTGATGTGCATAGTGTAGGCTGTTTATGCCCTTTTTATAACACATAACCAATGTATATTCTTATAGTTTAGTGGTAGAGTATTCTTTGATTTGCACATTTTATCTCATTATATCTATTATAATAATTCAATGTTTTGTATGGTGGCCCTTTATGTACTTATTCCTGAAGGGGAAAACACTGTCGTGTCCCATTGAACTGTAGCCGTTTTCTGTGGATCACGCTGAAGACTATAGAAAAGAGTGAAGTGAAGGTGGGTAACTACTGTAGAATATATTTCTTTTTACTGTATGGATGTATGATGATATTGATAGTATTGTAAAGAAAATTATTTTATGATTATTCATTTTTCCTGTTAAATGGCAGAAGTAAGACAAATGCGTAATTTTCATTATCAATGATAACGTACTCCCAGATTCACCCTGTGTTTTCGTACACCTATTTCCTAAGGCGCCCAAGGAACAGAAAAGGTTTATAACCGAGGTATTATTGGTATTATCGTATACTATATCAGACAGGTTCCTTTGAAAGCAGGTCCTTCTCCCCACGTTAACTTTAGTTTTGGTGTGCTGACTCCCACACAACTTAGTTTGTTGGCCGACGAAAGATGTCCTTCCCACGTTTGTGTAGCATTGCTGGGAAAATTAGCATAGCAGTGAGTGAGCGAAGTTTAGAAGAGATGTGTGTTATGAAGTTTCTTATTGTAAGATGGTTAGAAGTAATGTCTTTGGTAGTTAAAGTTTTATGAATAGGGCTATTTGAGAATTGATAATAGCGACGGTACGACCTTGCGACGCTTTGACCTGACCGTCAGAGGTCAAGTCGTCATACCCAAGGATCGTACCGTAGCGACGTGCTCAGTGAGTTAAGTTTCTTTGCTCCTAGGGCGGCAGCTGAACCTTTGAGAAATATAAGATTGTCCTCAGTGCACCGCGGGAGGCATGTGGTCCGTCTCTCCGATATTTTGATTTGTCCGGACAAATGATCGACCGCTGAATGCTTGATGCAAACCAGGTTTGATGTATATATTGTCATTGGCCTGGAGAACGTTACTGTCGATTTTGGTCTGTGTAAGTAAAAAGCGAGGGCCAGTTTACCAGGGAGTTTTGATATTTCGTAGTAGGTACTTGTAGTTAGATAGGCTCGCTCTCTCTCTCTCTCTCTCTCTCTCTCTCTCTCTCTCTCTCTGTCTCTCTGTCTCTCTCT
>JAUTXX010536320.1:0-10811 GCA_032273605.1 Panulirus laevicauda | reverse complement strand
GGGAATAACGGGGGGATATTACGTCAAATAACGGTAGTTAACGTTCTTCACGTCACCTGGCATAATGCGATGGTGGCAAGACCCTTCCTGCAACTCACGCCGGCCTTGGGAGGGGATCTGACGTCACAAGACGCTGCGGAATCCTCTCTCTCTCTCTCTCTCTTCCCAACCTCACCACACCGGCACCGCACCCACTCCCATCCTCTTCCTCACACGGACAACGCCTCTTTCCTCACTTTGTTGTCACACAAGCAACGTATGGCAGGATGACATGGGTTTAAAAGCGCCTGCGACAACGAGCCATTCCTCGCCAGTAACATCAATGCACAATACTAAGCGTATTTAGAATTTCCCACAGCCACCGAGAAGCGTCATAAATTCAACGCCCAAGGAAGGCTATTTTGGAAATCCATCAATTTGGTAGTGTATCAGAATTACATACAACATCAGGAAATGTATAATGCATCATCGTGTGTTAATACAACTTTTCTCCTCTCGACCAGGTCATAGCTGACCCCACATGACCCGGCAACCGCTGCACGTACACAACACCAACGTACTAGGAGGTCAAGAATACTACCTCTTCCTCAGCCGGATTTAAAGTGAACGTCCACATTGCACAACAGAGACAGGAGATTATGCCAACCGACTCGTGTTTACATACAATTTCCCCTCCTCAGGTGCACATTAAAATCATGACGACCCCAATGATAAGCAGGTCTGAGGAGGAGAAGGTTGAGACAGTGTATATGAAGAAGAGAATGGCATGATTCTCCGACTATCAATGCGAAAGACAGGCGTGACTGGATCGATCCACAACAAGTAGGGTTCCTTTGCCTACTTGCGTAGCGTTCGCTACACCACCACGCCTACGTACCACCACGCCTTCGTGTACTCCTGTGGACGTTCCACGTCTTTAACCACTGCCTATAGTACAAGCCCATGACACTATGGGAAGAATTCCACATCGAACACTCCGTGTCAGTGAGCGGTGTTGGACACTGTGTAGAACTTCATATAAACGCCACACTGAAGGCTCGTGACAATCCACATACCTCAACATCATCGTGATATTCCTCAAAGCTTCCAAATAAAGGCAGACACGATACATATTCATTACCCGCGCCCTTCACGACCCAAGGGTTCGAACCCCACACCAAAAGACACCGACTACACCTCTGACCCATGGCGTGCTTACGCTTTCTCCAGGAAGGAGGTAATCCGAATGAATTAAGCTTAATTCGTGAAATATCAAACAACTCTAGCTCTAACATAAGAAAAAAAGAAAAATCTATCCCTTGAAGGTAAAACGAAATAGACAAGGAAGTGAATCATTCCCTCTGTAACCGTCAACAGAAGCCAGCATAGCACAAGGTAGATCCGGCGTCCTCCCATACGCTACGCTACCGCGCTTCCTCCTCACCAACCACGAGATAGGCTGCTGCCTAAGTTTCCCCACACGTCGATCAAGGTCAGAGCTAAGCAAGTGTAAATACCGCTTACAAGATGGTACTTAATCCATCTTTTTTCTTTCTTTTTACGCATCAGCCATCCTCCCACCCTCAGCTCCATCCATTCCAGTCTGTTAAGCTATGGGAATTGTGTCGTCTGCTGGTAACTCTTTCACGACCTTACCACAGTTACCAAGATAATGACAGATGTATAATCTTCAAGGTGTAAAAATACATTCCAACACTTAATTTCAAGAACATCCTGTGATTCACTAACAGCACAAAGCTATTGAATCTATTAAACTCATTATATCTGGCTGCAGATATAATGTGCAATGCCTGATATGCTCCTAATTTAGTATTTCCGGCGCCATAAATTGGGGGAGTGCTGTTTTACCTCTGGCTTTTATCGTACAAAAGGCACCGAGAACATCCTACATAGAAATAATTACTTATCAATCTACGCAGGTTCCACCCAATAAGATCCAACATTACAAATGTGCATCGTCTAACTTCTAGATAAAATGGTCTGTTACTCCAAATACCTCGACCACACTGCCTCTGGTAACTACAGGGAACACACGGCGTTGTCAGCCGTGCCTACCGTTCCAACAGAGCGAGTGATGGCCGCAGGGAGAAAGCTCACTCTGCCAGGATTCTGCCATTATCTTTCGACAAGACAATGCCGCTGCTACGGGAGGAGGATCACGCCGTGCGTCGCCTCCCCCAACTGCCACAGCTCAAGCATGGCGCCATAGCTACATTTTAGCGATCTTTAATCTTGCAATACTTTTCATTTTTTTTAAGTTACATACTTTGCAATATTTTCATTTTTTATAAGCTACATACCTTGCAATATTTTCATTTCTTTTTATAAGTTACATACCGGTATTGTCATTTTTACAAGCACCATGGAAGAAATACATTCCACGAAAGATTAAGTAGAATCTAACACACAACAGTACCGGAAACAAGGAGGACTAAGTACTCACACAAGATTAAAAGTCGAGAAAAGAAATGATAGGGCATAGGTCAACTCCCCCACGTTACGACAGATGGGAAAACCACGATAGATAAGAGTCACACATGCTTCACTTGGCTTGTTAACAGGAAAGCACGACAGCAGTAGGAATGCTAACATCCTGTACTAGGCTTATTTTAACATTCAAGTCTGATTTTCAAGCTTATTTTGACATTCATGTTTGATTTTCAAGCTTAGTTCGACATTCAAGTCTGATTTTTTTTATTCCAGTACTAAGCTTATTTTAACGTTCAAGTCCGATTTTCCAGTACTAGGCTTATTTTGACGTTCAAGTCGGATTTTCAGGCTTATTTTGACATACGAGTCTGGTTTTAGAGGTATTTTGACATTCAACTTTGACTTTCATCATTAAAAAAAAAAAGTGCACGCACCACCATAGAAATTCGAATCTATGCCAGCTAAGACACCGAACAATCAGCCGTGTTTTGTTGAGGTCTTTTGTTCGTGGCCGCGAGACAATAAGCGAGCGGGGAGGTCGCCACGACCAACAAACAACATCCTGACCAAACTTTAAAGGTTCAACCCTCCGCCTAGTGACTTAACCTAACCCACATAGAGAATCCAACCCCATATGACCAGGGAGAAGCCTCTTGTGTTTATAACGACCTGTGGAGGTGGAGGTGAGGTACACAGACTGAGATAAGTGTCCAGGGAGGACGACTTTGCCTGTGGTTTCCCTCCACTCCTCCTCCCCCACACTACCGCTGACGGACCGGAGCCTTCCAGAAACTAGAACGACACCACAATAACCCCGACGCCCTCCCAGCCTTGGCTTCCCAGGCGCCGCCATTTCCCCCCTTTAAAATGCCACGCGAAATGTGAAGGAAATAAGATTCTTTTTCTTTGTGTTACTCCAGTAATTTCAACACGTTACACCAGCACTGACTGGCACGTACTAAAATTCACTGCTATCCTGAGCAATCCTAGGATAAAATACCTCCTTCACTGTCCTCTTACAGCACTACTGAACATCACTGCTTCTGTCACTGCAAAATATCACTGCCTGAGGCCCAGCCGGCCTTCACCTGCCCTAAGGCAGGTCCTCCATGCAAAAAATATGGCTAATTGGAGAAAATGTTCCTTTGTGTGGACAGACGGTCGAGTTATTTCCTCCCTTGTTGATACAATACAGTGAAAGTCGTTAAGTGGGGGTGGGTATGTCCCCTCCCACGGTAACCCAACATTTATCCGCCACACAGTTTCCGTGACAACTGCACTGTACGGGGAATTATGGCAGTGAAAATACACACGGCATAAACATAACTGAAATACAAAAAAAAGAAATAAATCATCTTGAATTATCGAGATCAACTCTGTTGAGACCATATGATCTTTTCCTTTTTAAAACGTTGCCATTATGTATATATACAACGGTGTTACCGGACTCTGCCTGCAAGTGAGATCTCAATCCATCATCAGAGGACAGAAAAAGGAATACAGTCTTCACGAGGAACTTCTCACACCCAAGGAGTCCATCTTTTCCCTTGCTCCTGCGTGGAGTGCAGCCTTGAAGCTACAGCAGCCCCATGGAAAGGGTCCTGGGGGTTGCATAACACTTGCCCTTCCTTCGGCAGGTAACCTCGCTACACGCCAACAGGTCATCTGTTACCTGTCTGCTCTCACTGTGTATGTATTCATACCGACCGCACATGACCTCACCCCAGTTCTCCTGCCTACATGAACCGCTGGTCTTCCAGCCCCTCATAACAGCAATCAGTATTCCAATGAGTTACGAATAAATATACCAGGAAAAGTGTCTCTTAACTGACACTTAAAACTGGAAACCCTGTCGGAAGGGCAAACAAACATCCTATTTCTTACGTCTGGCGAATCATGTTCGAGTCAATTCGCCCATGCTTTCGGGACGTTATACTTCACGACACAGCTTTGAGGCACAAGATGATGAGGTCGTTAGTAGGTCTTCGGAGAGGCGTGAGGTCAATCAGGGGTCACGCCACACTTCGAAATGTGACCCCCTTAAACCTTGCAAGCCTCGTCATCATAATCACCCTCTCCCCCCAGTCGCTTGGTAAGATTGTGTGTGAGCCTTCTTACAGCGGCACCTCAGTGTGGTCTATGACCTCCTCACCGTCAGACAGTGGGGGAAGCTGTCTTCCCCACTGGGTCTCGTGGTCGCCATCAAAACATAAACATCAGTTTCCACGAAATGGTGAGAGAGAGGGAGGGAGGGTGGAGAAGGGACGAACGGGTCTACCTGGCATCCCCTACGAACCTCCTCAATTCTCTTTCAACGTTGGAGGCTCCAGTCACGCACGAAAGTCCATATCAAGGACGGTCCTCTAACTGAAACAGTGAGGGGTTAATGAAAGGGAAAAAGAACCGACAAGGGAAAGTATTTACGAAATTTTGAAGGAATTGAAAAACCCGTCTTTTAAAACGTGCCGCCAGGGAGCAAAGTGAGGTAAGGAAACCAAAAGAGGAAAGCCTAGAAATGAGACCCTTATACCAAACTCTCTCAAAACCTTTGGGGGTATCAAGGACAACTAGACAGTATTCCACAAAATCTTCCGGGGATGATGACCAGACATTTGTAAGATAGGAAAGCCTATCACCAGTGGATCTCGCATTACGGAAGCCATACTGGTGATGATCAAAGAGAAGACTGTGAGATTCAAGATGTCTGAGGATATGGGAGGTGATGAGGGCATCAAAGGCTTTGGAAATGGTAGATGTCAGAGCAACAGGGCGATAGTTAGAGTGGATACAAGGGTCATCCTTCTTAGGGATGGGACGTACCAACGCATGCTTCCAAGAAAATGGAAAAGTTCTGGACTTTATACAGAGATGGAACAAATGAGCAAGCAAAGGTGCAAGTTCAGAGGCACACTCTTTCATTGCACGTGGATGGTTGCCATTAGGATCATAAGCCATGCCTATATCCAGAGAAAGAAGCGCTTATCGGACAGTTCGAAAATAGATTACGGGAAGAGGTATAGGATCAGTAAGAGGAGCATCAAGGGGTGAAGGAATGTTAGAGTCATCCACGGTGGAGGCAGTGGAGAAACGGGAACCAGAGTTGCTTTGTCCACGGGAGAGACAGATATAGTACCGTCAGAACGGAAAAGTGAAGAAAACGTGGAGCGACATAAGTTGTTAGCAATGCCCTTAGGTAAAGAACATAATATCCTATCAGTGGATGACGAGGAGAGGTCGCTGGACTTCCTATGAATAAAACAACGTTTTCCTTAACGGATAACATACTTGCAATCATTACGGACAGTGATAAATGCGGAATGGGAGTCGGAGAAAGGAGAGTTTTCCAAGCCCGATAAGCCTGATCCCTCGTAAGAATGGGCGAGAAACAAGAACCATTGAACCATGGATTGGTAGAAGAGGTCTTCTTGGAGGAAGAGGGGATAAATGCTTCTATTCCCGCAGCAATGACCTCTGCTATGAGTTTGGCGGAGACAGAAGCATCACCACATAAGAAGTAGTAATTTACCCAAGGAAAGTCAGAAAAGAATTTTATTCAGTTCTTTCAGTCAGCTTTGTTAAGGTGCCAATATTTAAGTCTAGAAGGGGCTGCTGGAGGGGGAGGTGCCGTTAAAATAGTTACATTTATGAGAGTGTGGCCAGATGAACCGACTGGAGGCAAGACTGTGTAGTTACAGCGCAAAGGATTAAAGGCGAAAAACAGATCCAAAATATTAGAAGAGTGGTCACAGCGGTCAGGAATATGAGTAGGGCGGGAGATAATTTACTCTAGATCACTGAGAATGGAGAACATGAGAGCTGCCATCCCCCCATCATCCGTAGGGGAGAAATTCAACCATCCCCTATGGTGAACGTTGAAATCCCTTAAGTATAGGATCTCGGCTTTCGGGTGAGAGGTTGCCACAGTCTCATGGTAGGAGTTTACATAGTCGACGAAAGAAATATAATTCATCAGTAGATTATGAAAGCAGTAGGTGACACAAAGGAAAAGAATAGAAGCTGCGAGACAGACCTTGAGCCAAATATGAAAGTTTGGGGGCTCAAGGTAAGCCTTGAGGCGTGCAACAGGTGCGTTTATGTTGGAATAAGCACAGACATCACCTTTGAATTGGAGTCTGGATATGAAAAAGGGGCTAATGAGAACATCATCAGACAACTGGGTCTCAAAGAGAAGTAAGATGTTGGGAGAAGTACCAGACAGATGCTGTTGAACAGAAGAGAGGTTACTAGATAGACCACGAATGTTGGAACAGTGAACAGAAAAAGTGGCAGGTCTATCAGAGAGGGAAAGGTCGTGGGAGGCGCCGGTGCTGCAACTGAGCCCTCCCTCTCAGTAGCAGTAGAGTCAGGCGGGTGCCTGGAGATTCTTAGCACCCCATGATGCCGGGGAACATGGGCCATAGATTTGTTAGATTCGATCATGATTACATTTAATTACGATTGTGCAGATAGGAGACGGTAAGAGAACTTATGTGAAGAAAATAAGTGAGGTTTGAGCAGGTGTCTGGCGCTTGTAAGGAGAAGATGGCAGGACAAGCCTGGTAGTCCAGTTTTGATGAGACAGAAAGTAAGACCAGCAATCCTAACATGGAGGATGTCAGATGGTTCCGGGCACTACTGTAACGCATCTCAGGCAGGACCGCATACCACCCTGGGCGGCTGCTGTCAACAGCCTACCACGTAATGGATTGCTCCAAGGGTAGGGGACGGGATATTCCTTGAGTTAAATGGGGTATTGGTAGGGGCCGATACACTACCACCTGAGCCCTCCCTCTCGCTGCCAGCAAGGTCACACAAGAAAGTGTAGCCATAGGAATATACCTTAAATTCTAAGGGGTCGTGGGAGGGATAATTACGCTTCTACCTGGGTCCTATCTCTCGTTGGCGGAGGAGTCACTTATCATAAGTTAACTCTGACTCTACCTGACTCTACACAGTAGAAGACTGTTTCTACTCCAGGTGTTGTACCTTGGGACAACACAACCTAACTCTCTCCTTTTTTGAGCACGACGGCACGATCCTTGAGCCCCACAGGACGGCTCCTGAGCTCCCCTCAACACCCACTTCTCCTCCCCTTCACTCTCACCTCTCCTCCCATTACTCTCAACTCACCTCCCATCACTTTCACCTCTTCTCCCATCATTCTCACCTCTTCTCCCATCATTCTCACCTCTTCTCCTCCCGTCACTCTCACCTCTCCATCCAAAAACTCTCACCTCTCCTCTCCATCATTCACTTAAACAGTTCTTAGTTATTCAATGGAGTGAGGCCCCAGCTTCACGTAGGCGCCACCAGTGTTCCTTCACGTTTGACATTTCATTCCCCAGCGACTCACGCTGTCTTCCTACGCCCTAAGTTTCTTCTTGCTCCTTGACGACTTCAGTGGTTGTCATGTTTCACCCCTTTGGCTAAGGCTGTTGTCATTTCTTTTTCTTTTTTCTTTTTTTTTCAACGACATGAGGGTTGCTGGATTTCAGTCTTGAAATATTCCATCTCTTCATCTGACACAAAATGCTTGATAAGAGGGACTTCATACCACTCGTCCCACGTCACTCTAGATTTTCTTACGGTTAGCGTTACGCGCTGGTAGCTCTGCCTCTGCAAAATCTCATCGTAAGCACTTGTAAGTACTCTCTCTCTCTCTCTCTCTCTCTCTCTCTCTCTCTCTCTCTCTCTCCTTCCCTCCCTCCCTCCCTTCCTCAATCCTCCTACATGTCAAAGTGAAGCCTTTTCCATTGGTTCCCCCCCACAGTAACCCGTGTCTTTTTTCCCCGCACCCGCAAATGTGTCCCTCACTCAGTGCCAGCATATCCCGTGTGGTCGCCCACACTCATTCTTATTTCCCCACATGCGTCTGCATTCTCCCACGAGCCATTGCTTTCCTGCATGCGCGCATATATCATCCCTTGCTCATTTTCAGATCCCTGCCCACGTATGGTATTTCCCATACATGCCTGTATTTTCCCACGTGCGCTTGATTTTTCCCACGAGTGCCTGTATTTTCCCCATGTGCGCTTGCTTTTTTCCTGCACGTGCCTGTATTTTCCCACTTGCGCTTGGTTTTTTTCCCACGCGTGCCTGTAGTTTCCCACTTGCGCTTGGTTTTTTCCCACGCGTGCCTGTAGTTTCCCACGTACGCTTGATTTTTTTTTCCATGTGTGCCTGTATTTTCCCACGTTTGCCTATATTTTCCCACGTGCGTTTGTATTTTCCAACGCTCTTTTTCTTCGATTCTCTCCACTTGCGTATGCGTGTCCTCAAGTTCGCTTACGTCTACCCCAAGCGTGCCCATATACTCCCATGCCTGCCTTTATATCACCCAAGTGCATCTTTATTTACCTAGGCGCACCTGTAATTTACCTAACCGGGGCTGTAATTACCCACACGAGTTCGTATTTACCCACGGGTGACTGTATTTACCCACCAATTCATGTAATTACCCACACGAGCTTGTGATTAACCCATGGGCTCCTGTATCTACCCACGAGTGCTTGTAACATCCCTGTGCGCGCGTTAATTCTCCAAAGGCCGCTTGTCACTTCCCGCGCGGACTTGTAGTTACCCACACGGTGTCATCATCCCACACGACCCTGAATATCATACCTGAGTGCTGGTACTGTCCCGCCTTCACACGTATCATCCCACGCAATCTTTTCTTTCCTCTCACATTTGCTTGCATGACCCACGCTCCTGTGTATTTTCTCATACTTTTCTCCTCTTTACTTTTTCATTCTTTCGTCTTATATTTAAAAGAAGGAACACCGTTTGTCCTCAAAGGTGTTATCTTATCTCTTAGCTATTTTCTTTATACTCGATTGTCCTTCCCACGCCTATGTATATGTTCCCACGCCCACCGATTATTTCCCACGCCAACCAATATTTTCCCAAGGCCGCTCTAATTCACCCTCACCTCTTTGTTTTTCTTTCTTTTTTTTTCATTTCTCTCTGACTCGTCTGTGATTTACGTGTACGACGCTTATCGGGGAGGGAGGGAGGGAGTTCTGCACTCGTGGGGCACCCGTGGGGCACCCATCACTGTACGTGTGTCCGCCCTGTTGCTCCTACTGATTCATGTTTACATAAACGTTTTCGCAAAATCGTCATACGTTTTTTATATTTGCCTGCGGCGATTTACCAGGACTGCTTGTGCCTTTCTAATTTCGCCGACGTCTGACTGCACACGTTAAATCATTAGTTTCCCCCCAAGTTCGCTTGTGGGTTTCGATGATTGCTTGCGCTCCCACATACCTGCTTGTGTATTCTTGAGAATTCCTGTACCTCTCTGCGTCCCTGCTATTTGACATGATTCCCCTCCAACACTTACGTATATAAGTATATTTTTCATTCTTGCTTCCTGTTTCCCACTCATTCCTTTTTCGTTTGTCAATCTTTGCTTACTAATCTTTTTTTTCCTCGGTTGATTATATTTCCCCTCTGTTTGTAAATATTTTCCTATAACTCCTCAGTTCCATTCTGGTCCCTAACCTACAAAAAGGATGAGGGTGATGGGAACAAGAACAAACACAGGCGACAAAACTAATTCCGTCTCAAATAATTCTGCCGTACAAAGGAAAGATTACCAAGATTACATCTCATATCTCACAAGAAGCGTTAAGACTTTGCGGTAAAGTGAAGCAAGGCTTCGAGATCCTGAATAAATTCGACAACGCAAGGTACGATGTGGAACTACATGAACACATTGAACACAAGAACAAGTTACCCTCAAACTTTGTTGGACAAATTTCTTCGTCAGTTCAGGCATTACTAAGATAATAATAAAAGGAACAAAAATAAACATAGTCACTGCTTACTTTTTCTCATTCCAGAACCTAAGGTTACATGTAGTAAGATTTTACCGTAGGATGTTGTTGTTTTTTTCCCCTTTCGTTTGTCTTGCTATATTCCATGCAAGTGCACTTCACAACGGCAGGTTTTGTGTCCCCCATCCTCTCTCCTTCCAGACCTTCTTGCCAAAAGGAGTGAGAGGTTGGGTAGAGAAACTTCTTAACTCTTCTATCCTTCACTAAACAGACGCGAGTTATGAGCACATAACCTCGACATGGGCCAACGGACCATCTGCTTGCATTCTTTCGCAACGGTCTTGAACAACGGCGGTACAGCCTTGAGCAACGGCGGTACAGCCTTGAGCAACGACGGTACAGCACTGAGCAACGACGGTACAGCACTGAACAACGACGGTACAGCACTGAGCAACGACGGTACAGCACTGAGCAACGACGGTACAGCACTGAGCAACGACAGTACAGCACTGAGCAACGACAGTACAGCACTGAGCAACGACGGTACAGCATTGATCAACAACGGTATTACCCTTTAAGTACGACAGTGCGACTCTTTAAGCA
>JAUTXX010536309.1:0-10812 GCA_032273605.1 Panulirus laevicauda | reverse complement strand
TCCGGGAATTAGAAATATATTTTCTCTTGTTCTGCTATCCATTTAGAATATTTGGTATTGAGTAGATGAGCAATGCTACTGGCAAAGCTGATTTATTCATTAACTAAATATTCAAACTTAAGAACTACACGACCACCTTTTCCAGATGCTTCACCATATTTGCATTTTATAAATGCCATGCTACTGTGTATAACATAAGACAGTGATGGTGTATCAGCCCATCTAATTTTAATGTCTTCAGTGATGTGCTTATTCAGGATATTTTCTTTATGCACTCTTAAAACTTTATTTTATGACACTTCATGAAAATCTAAGTTCTCCCAGTCGGTTTCTTTCTGAATGAAGTCATTTATATATATTACATCTTAACTATTTTTGCATGTTTTGTTGCTTCCTGCACTGCACCATCTTGGCTGTTCATTAATTTCCATTGCTGTATATTTATTATGGTTCATACAATTCGTAGGAGGATTGTAAAGTGTCACCACTCATATGGAAATCTTTCCTAATGTATGCTCTTACAATTATGTGTTTCAAATGGCCATCCATCAGTATTTCCTGCAACATAATGTTGTACCTTTTCAGAGGGCCATCCTCTCCTTTTTCTTTTGTCTTAGCAATCATTCATTTCTTTGCACAAATAGGTAGGATCTTCTCTTTGTAAGCTTCATTCCTTTCACTGAAATGGCATTTCTTTGCACAAATTAGGTAGGATCTTCTCTTGTAAGTTTCATTTCTTTCACTGAACCAGCATTTCTTTGCACAAATTAGGTAGGATCTTCTGTAAGTTTCGTCTCTTTCACTGAAACAATGTCAGGTTCATATTTCCTAAATTGGTCCTTCCATTTACTACCAGTCGATTACATTTGTTAACATTATTTCTAGCCTGACACATCACTTATGATTACTAACCTTTCTGAGCTATTGGTACAGCTGTTCTGTTCTTTAGTATCTTTTGATATTTTATATTTTTTATCATCTGACTTTATTCTTTGCTTCTCATTCATTCTTCCTTCTGTTTTTACCTCTAATGAATAACCCTCTGAATTTCTTAGTCAGTAATTTTCTTAGCTTGCTTATGTACGCTGTGGTCATCATCTTATGTTAAGACTATACCTCCCAAATCTGTACCGTTTATATAAAAAAAAAATAGCATTTAGCATGTCTATAGCTTGATGAAGTATTTTAATCAATATCCCATCCCTTGTCAACCTCTCGTCTTAGATAAGCACATGGCTGTCTTCCAGTGAAAGGATCAACAACTTTATTTACCTCCTTCTTCACTAATGTTCTTAGTTTTGGTACACCTGCTTGTTACCTAGGTCCTGCATTGCTGTTTTGACAACCTCTATGTTTCTATTCTTTCCAAAGTCTACATTTTTGCCAAAACGTGAATACCCTAACTTTCTTTTAGTCTTCCGCTGTATAAACCAAACACTTCTGTGACTGTTCTAATAACGTTAGTTACTCTGTCATAAGTCCCAGTTTCAATGCCCCCAAATCTCTTATGTGTTTCTTTCACTTATAATCAGGAAGACTACTATCATGGTGAGATTTGTGTTAACAGTATCAATTATATCTGAAATATATTTTCAGAATATTTCAACCATTAACTAACCCCTAATTGTCATTAATACATGCACTTCAAATCTGCATTCAGTGTAATTAGTCTGCATCTCCTACTGTTTGAATTACTGTATCTATTACTACTATGAGCATTTTACCTCATGGGTTTATTATTAAACTTTTTTGTTCTGTAATTTTATCAAATTTTTCCTCTCTACTCGCCTGCTACAATACTACCATGCTTGTCTTTCACTGTGAAATAGGCTGTTACAGGCTCAGTCTTAATATTCTACTTTCAGACATTGTGACTGTTCAGTCTGAGACTTAATCTTGAATTACTTTAATTTCACCTCAGTATTGGACTAATTATATATTTGGCCCCAAATATTATCTGACTTGTTTTTAACTCATGATTCACTAGAGTAATTTGAATGAATCAAAGAGTTTCAATATTTCTAACATTATCATCATTATCTACTCCAATCTCGTCTTATTGAGAAACTCGTCCTTTAATTTCAAGCATTTGCCCCATATACTATACAACTGCTATAACTTAGGTATTATACCTGTCATGAGTAAAAATACTTGCACTCTTTTTTTCCATGACATTTCCAGTACTATCAGTCTGTGAACTCTGATACATTTCTGTGGGCTGAACTGGCTCTCTTAGCTCCTACCTTTTCCATGATAATAATTACTCAGCTGTCACCTTTCTGAAGGACATTTCATATTTTTCTAAAATGTCATTACTCTTTGATAAACTTTTTAGTCCTCAAATGTTAAACATATCAGACATCTGACCTTTCCTCTTGGTCAAATAGCTGTTTCTTTAGTTTATTTTTCAATTCTTTGGTCCTGTTGTTAAAGTGTCTTCATCTGAAAGTCCACATTTAGGGCTACAATAGTCTTACTTGAGGCTTCCAGCTGTTTTCCTTTTGGATGTAAACTGTTGTTTTAAAATGAGTGAACCAGTTCTCTATTTGTTTTCCTCCATGTTTGCACCCCCTTATCACTATTTGTATCTTTTCACTGTCTACAGAGCTTTCTCCTTATGCCAATTATAGTCATTACTTACAATGTTGTTTTTGGCATGGTGTTTACAGTTGGTTAGTCTTATTACTGAAATAGTATAAACAAAGTTATTACTTATTTACTCATCTCTACTGCAGTTACTTCATAAATGCAGTTGTCTTTGTTCTGCTGATCTGATATCAGACTTCCCTAATTGCCATGTGGCTAACAATACCCAAAATTTTTAAACCTCACCATTTGACTTTCTTATATTTGTACATTCTGGGCACAAAGTAATGAAAGGACTAATCTATTTCCCAAGGCAACCATGGCCACACCTTGGTAAGGTTCAAATTTAACATTCAGTTGAGTTCTCACCCTTTATGTGATGAACAGTCATATATATAATTATACATATGCATAGTGGAATAGGCTTCAGCCTCCTACTAAAAGTAGGTTACACTGATATACATTTCACCCATCATTGTCTCTAGGTAGTTCTGATTCTTCAGTTCGGTTCGCA
This sequence comes from Panulirus laevicauda, assembly GCA_032273605.1. NCBI lineage: Eukaryota > Metazoa > Arthropoda > Malacostraca > Decapoda > Palinuridae > Panulirus > Panulirus laevicauda. Next base: position 7,712 of record JAUTXX010536309.1, on the reverse strand, counting down.
ACCACTGTGGTGTACATTTGTGGAACTGTGTAACCTTTTATGGTAATGCATAATGAATAGCATTCAGCACCTCACAAAAGTAGGTTGGTCTGACCTATATTTCATGCCTTGTTTACTTTAGTTTTTACATCTGAGTTTAGTTCTCATCCATTACTTTATGTGCAATTATAAACATCATATGCTGAAGCATACTAAGAAGCATTTCAGCAATGAACCAAAAGCAGGTAGCACTGGCCAACAGTTCACACCTGAGTTAGGTAAAGTTTTATGTTCGAGTTCTTTTCTGAGCCACTCTTTGATGTCTGGTTATGCAATTTTACATTCTTCAGCATACCACCAAGAGTGGGTTATTTGACCTGCATTTAGACCTTGAGAAAGTTCTTGAGCTTATGTTTTCTTTTTCACAATCAATTAGAGTCTGTATGCTCAAACTAGAGATCTGTATGGTTATACATGCTCCACATCTGTCTGAAAGGCAAATAATTTCAATCATAGTTTACTTAGGCAATAGACATTTTTCTTCTTTTATTAAATTATGAAATGACTATACCAATATTGTCACTTGATAAGCTTCTTTATAGGTATGATCATTATCTCCCTAATTCTTACCTTAGTGACACTCAGTGGCTGACGCATGCTTTATGTTGTGCAGCTGATTCAGCAGACACTCCTTAAACTAGCATGCAATGATGAGGTATTAGTGGAAGTAACAGATCTAATATGCACATCTGTTTGGTCACTGTAAGACGATATTCAGGCTTTATATATTTCATTCCCAGCCACTTATGATTTGAATATCTTATCAGCACTATTACAGTTATTCTGTCTTGTATGTTCCAGATTAGTCTAAATCTCATCAGCTAATTTGGTATGGACTGTTTTCAAACTGGAAGCTTTTGTGTGGTTATATGCATACCGTATATCTGTGAAGCAACCATTTCTTATTTTGTGCATCTTATGTATGTTTCAAATTCAATTCAATGTTTGTAACTTGTAAGTTTGAGGTAAACTGCTTTGAAAATTATTGGTTTTAATCACTTTTTCAAAAAGAAAAGCATATCAATGTACTGTTGTGCCCCAATATATATTAATTTAGGAACTTCATAAATTTTCATGATCCAGACTCTGTAGCAACTGTTAGGCCTTTCTTAGGCAGTTTTGAACTGGGCAGCTTTTATTCCTAAATATTAAGATAAAGATACTTATAACAATTGTTTCAGAAATTACTGACCTTATGTCTTGAGTCTAAAATAAGTATTATTTTGCAAAAGATTGTTCAGATTACTTCAGAACTCTTTTTACCATGTTATGAAGAGTATGTGCAGCTAAAAGGCTCATGTAATTTTTTCCCCCCCAGCTTTCACAAAACTAATGACCTTGTGCTCTCAACTTACTATGATCTTGAGACAAACTACTTTAAAATTTTGTGACAAACCACTTTAAATTTTTTCAAGTTTTATTTCCATGTGGCTAGGTAAGATTTAGCATACTTAAGGTCTATGAATATTTAATTCAATTATATCAAGCAGAAGCAGTGTCCTAAAGACTTCTATTTAAAGGACATTCGTAGCTGATATACTGATTTCATAACACATCATACATGTCTTCAAGGATAGTGAAGTAGGTGTGAAACTGTATTTCTCAGTATGAGAGCAAAGCAAGGGAAACTTGATAACAATGGTTTACAGAGTATTGCTTACTGTTCACAGTTTCTGAATGTAGCTATTATTCAGGTGTTTTGAATATTTACTGAGTGTGCAGAGCCTGTCCCTGCAACCATGGCTAACTTCAAGAAGAATGCCACCCCTTACCCTAGGCTGTTACTACATACTGAAAATTTTCCAAGCAACTTTGTCATCTTGTACCCCTACACTTAATTTCTGCTTAGAAGCTTTCACCCTATTCACTCAGCAACCCTTAGTCCAACACCGTGCTGGTAAGGTTATCATTCCACCAACTCTGATAGCTGGACTATCTGAGAATCTTAAAAGAAGTCTGCCACTGTTTATTTTGCTTCTGGCCTATCTTTCCTGCCTGGATTGTCATTACCCTATTGGATCAAGCCACCTTGACCCCAGACTAGCCAGCTCTTCTAAAACAATGCCACTACATTCATCCTTTCATCTTTGTTACCTAATTGTGTATTTTTTTTCATCTGAACTTTGCCACATTAAATGCTTGAGTAGCCAGCCATCACCCAAGTGAAATGATGTTTTTGTTGAGTCAGACAAACTTTTTACTGGGGTTTTATTGCATTAAACTTGCATATATGTTCACATTGTAATACTATGTTGATTGAGCATAAAACTTTTTCAGATTAATGGAATTTTTTGGTGATGTGAAAACAGCTTGTGGACTCCAGGTTTTAAATGACTACCTAGAAGAACGAAGTTACATCTGTGGGCATGCCCCTTCAGAAGTGGATGTTGAGGTGTTCTCTGCCCTGACTAAAGCTCCAGAAGAAACCTTTCTTCATGCTCTTCGCTGGTACAACCATATTAAGTCGCTTGGAATTGAGTTCAAGTTAACATTACAAGATGGTCTAACTTCCCCTACCATTTTACCAATGAAAGAAGAGAATGAATGTCAAGAGACAACAAAAGGAAGTGAACCACTAATGGAAGCTATATCAAATTCAGAAGTGAAGAAAGAAGAATTAATATGTGGGGATAATGATCATGGCTTTGATTTCTTTGGTTCTGAAGATGTAGAAGATCAGGAAGCAGCAAGAGCTCGTGAAGAACGGCTACAAGCTTATGCTGAAAAAAAGTTGAGGAAACCTGGCACTACTGCCAAGTCTTCTGTGATGTTGGATGTGAAACCAAGGAATGATGGAACTGACATTAAGGCAATGGAGGAACATGTACGTTCAATTAAGGTGGATGGTCTTCAGTGGGGTGCAAGCAAACTAAACCCTCTAGCAAGTGGGGTTAACAAATTATCAATTTTATGTACTGTTGAGGATGATAAAGTTTCAATTGATAATCTCATTCATAAAATTCGTGATTTTGCTGATACTGTACAGTCTGTTGATATTGCTGCATTCAATGAGATATAAGGCCCTTTATGTCTCATGCTTTTTTGAATGCTTTGGTGCTATGCTTCCTTTACATAATCTAAATGTACTTTAATATATGATGAACTGGAGAAATTATTATACACATTTCAGAAATATATATATATATATATATATGAGACAGCCCGGTTGAGAATTATAAATTGCCAAAGCATCAATTTAAGGTAAGTTGAAAGCAATGACAATTTGAGTGAAATTTTTAGATATGGAAAAATAGGCTGAATATCTGTATAATCTGAAAGACCATATGCTTTAGATACACCTATAGCCACTGAAGGTAGAAACAAGATAAACGTACGTTTTTGTAAAATCATGCAGAAATGTAGAAACACATTTTTCATCATATATATTCAAGATCCTTACTCAGAATCCACCATTCCAACTTAGAACTCATTTTCCTCAATTGCATTACCATAAATCATTCCCATTTTGGCACGTAGTGTACAGAAGAAAAGTACCAATACACATGCCATTCTTTACATAAAAATTTTAAGACAGGATGAAAAGCAGTGATAAATTCTCATTCTCCTTGGTCTCATCATGTATTGATATGCCTTGTTACCTTACCTGGAAATGATAATACACAAGATAGGGAAGCTATTGGGTACAAATGAGGAATACTGGAACTTCCTTCAATGGCATTACGAGATACCTGTATATTATTATCATCTGCCATTTGATACTGTATGGGGAAAACTTTCTTGTACTTGTTAGCAAATGTTACCTAAATATTCAGTATGTAAAAAATAGCTAAGGATTATAAATCTAAGAGAAAAATACAATAATAAGAGAATATTTGAAGAATCTGGCATAATCACTGCATATGTGGTCATGTGCCTGTAGGCTGGACTACAGCAGTAATTATTCCACCATATAAAAGTTTGAGTAATAATAAATGATTAATATAGTGGAACGATTCTTCTAGGTTTGGGTGAAAAGGAGTATTCTAGATCAGTGGTTGACTGTGATAAAAAGATCAAAGAATTCCCTGATAAGTGACGCATAGTGGATTTAGGAAAGGAAGAGGGCATATAGACCAATTGTGCACCCATATCATAGAGCAAGTTCTAAAGGAATAAGTGTGCGGCATTTATGGTTTTAAAAAAGGAAGATGATAAAATGAAAAGGAAAGCTTTCTAAGAATTTGACTCCATGAAGTGCATGCAGGGGGAGGGGGGGGTGTCATTTCATGTGTGGCGGGATGGCGGCGGGAATGGATGAAGGCAGCATGTATGAATATGAGCATGTGTATAAGTCTGTGTATGTATATATATGTATACGTCTGTGTATGTATATATATGTATACGTCTGTGTATGTATATGTGCGTGTGTGGGCGTTTTTGTATAGACATGTGTATGTTATACATGTGTATGTGGGTAGGTTGGGCCATCCTTTCGTCTGTTTCCTAGCGTTACCTCGGCTTATGTTATGCTATCAAATAAGGCCATTTCTTTTTCTGTTCTTGGTGCTACCTCGCTAAATGGGAAATGGTGAACATGTATGAGAAAAAAATCTTGGGGCTAATCTTTACTGGATCTTTATGAATATCAACAATCTTTTGTATCTACACTAAATGGGAAATGGATGAAGGCAAAATGTAAGAATATGTGCATGTGTATATATGTATATGTCTGTGTATGTATATGTATGTATATGTCTATGTATGTATATGTGCGTGTGTGGGCGTTTTTGTATATACATGTGTAAGTGGGTAGGTTGGGCCATTCTTTCATCTGTTTCCTAGCGTTACCTCAGCTTATGCTATCAAATAAGGCCATTTCTTTTTCTGTTCTTGGTGCTACCTCACTAAATGGGAAATAGTGAACATGTATGAGAAAAAAAATCTTGGGGCTAATCTTTACTGCTGGATCTTTATGAACATCAACAATCTTTTGTATCTACACTAAACTATGTCACAACCCTCCCAACAGCATCAAATGAGGTGATAAACCATCATTTTGCCTGGAATTACTAAGTCTAAATATACAGATAATGACTAAGGTGCTTTTTAGAGGTTAAAAATACTACTGATGATCTCAATCATATATACATTAGTTTTACAAAACTAGAGATGTTCTACATTTGAAGCACAAAAATGAGTAATATTAATAAGCGGCAGACTTTACATGCAGAAGTCATACCTGTAAGCATTACAACTTTGCCTTTGGTAAATTGTCGTCTTCATCTTCATCTGGAATTTTGTAAGTCCAAGTATGTGCTGGTAATTTTTTGTGCTCTGTTAAAGAAAGAAAGATTCTGCAATTGAAATTCTGCATTGGCTATGCAAGCATTTTGTCTTTAGTAAAGGATACATAGTAGCAAGGGAAGAAAGATATGAGGGAAGGGTAAAGGTTTCTCTTTTGTAATGAGAAACCTCAAAGTTGCAGGGATTACAAGCATATGATGGTCCCTCACATAATGAATATATATGGGGAAAAGTAGCAGCAAGGAAAGCCAAATTAATTTTGACAGATTATCCTCAAAAACTGATTGATGAAGCACAACAGACATTTGATGAAAATAATTTGGGCATAATCAGGACAAGGCAAATGATAATGAATAAGTGAAGGTTACTAACTATAAGTTAAGGCACTTGCAGATGGGGTTGTACTTTGGTTATCTGAAAATTGGCTGACTGGCCATACACATAGATTTGCAAATAATGGTCAACCCTCAAAATGGTTGAACAAAACAAGTGCTGTGCCACAAGGTTCTCTCTCATATATGTTAATGATATTGATGATGAGCTGCATTGTAAGATATCAATATTTGCAGAAACTACTAAGCTGGGAAATAAATCTACAACAAAAACTGAACATTTTCAGCTTTAAGTGGGCATAGACAAACTGATGATTGGGTTAACGGGTAGCAAATGAATTTTAATAGGGAAAAGTGCAAAGTTTTACATATCAGTAGTCAAAAATGAAAAGGCAACCTACAGTATGAATTCTCTTAAACTACAAGGGATAAATGATGAAAAAGACTTTGGTGTAATAATCTCTTGAAATCTAAAGTCAAGAAAGCAGTGCACTGGGTGAACAAAATGCTTGCGTTTAAAGGTAGGGCTATTGAATTTAGGTTCCTGGTGCATCCCCAACTTGAATGTCATGTTCAGTTTCGGTTACCCTACTATAAAAAATACAGAGAATACAGAGGTGAGCTACCAAGATGAGTCCCAAACTGAGAGAAATCCAATGAAAATAAAATAAATACCTGAAATCAATGTAGTTTAGAAAAGAGAGGGTTAAGAGGTGATTTACATGGGTATTCAAAATTATCAAAGGCTTCCATAATTTTGATCTAACAAGCTACCTAGGGACAGATCCATCTGATTTCACTTGTAGTAATGATTACAGACTTGTGGGCAAACACTTGACCTTAAATGAAGCAAAGTAACAATTACAATGGTTGAAAGTATTACCACAGATATGTTTAAAAAGATGATAAATATTTCACTTTAAATCCCTGCCTGACATGATTTTCACCCAACCTACATGAGAAGTCTAAAATATTTTTGTTTTTAAAACTTATGTCTTTGCTCTTACCACAATGATCTTAGAGATTCATATCTCTTCTTCTATTGCAAAAAGCCTCAAAGGGACTCAGGGGTCTGTTAGTGTTTGAATTTCTTTGTATTCCTTTGTGATGGAAAGCTCTATTTCAAGGATTTTTAACTTGGGTCCAGAAAATGCTTTGGGAAAAGAAAAACTTAGGGGTATATCTCACCTAATGCATCAAGGAGAATTTCCTTATCAACAGGTCACAGAACTCACCATTCACTGGGTTAGATGCACCATCAATGATGCTGTGATATGCAATTTATTCTTGAAGATAAAGAAGATAGTATACTACCCATGTACCTCCTACAAGCTACAAAAGGCAACTAAAAGGACAGGCATGGGTAGGATGGAGATTCTTCCCAACAGTATCATCACTTTAAAAGGAACTGGAGCTGAGAGGAGATTTTACCTCATGGGATTAGCCATCTGTTCCTGATGCTACCTTACTAAGGAAGGAAAGCTGAGTACGTTTTGAAAAAATAAAATGATGGTTTATATGTAAATCTGCCTTGATATGATGGCACATCAATATGTAAAGAAATAAAACATTTCAATTAAATCAAGAGAAAAAAATTACTCCCACAGTACACAGTAACTTGCTCCCTTGAAGCACAACTATCTGATATTCGAATACACAATTTACAGGGTCCACATCTTGTGTAGCTACATATAAGAGCTCACCTTGAATTTGCCAAAAGAGAGGGGAATAAAGGCTGCCGCCCCCATCAACTTTCAGGGTTTCACCAGTAATGAATGAGGCTCCTGGAGACAGCAAGAAACATACTGCACATGCCACCTAAATATATGATACAATGTGAACATAATTTTATAAGGGAGCTATAAATATTGCCTTAATTACTTGCATTGTTATTTTCTACATTTAATGGATGGTGTTACATGCAATACTTCAGTCATTACAACTGTTAAACAAGATTCTCTTTTAACATGAACTTTTTACTTTGCCTTTCTAATTCATTATCACTGTCCTGTTAATACATGTTACAGCATGCCCCTGGGGCTCAGTCGTCTGTTCTTGGTGCTACCTCGCTAATGCAGGAAATGGCACATATGTATG
>JAUTXX010536298.1:0-10812 GCA_032273605.1 Panulirus laevicauda | reverse complement strand
TCACTCACTTCACTGAAGGCTTAATCTGCCAAGGTAAGCCCCTCCTGTCAGGTCACAGGGAACGTAACACCATATCTAAAACTGAGAGCATAAGAAACCTATCGACGGTAATGTGATATAATTCAACATATTGAAGGCGAGGCCACAGCGACCATAATTACAATTGCGACAACCTCAGTAAGTCTCTTTCATCACACACCTTTGCCTCCATCGTCGCCGTCACAGCCTCGCCACTTTCACACTTGTGTACAAACCACTTAACACCCAAACTCCCGCTTCCCCGCCCCATCTTGATTACCTTGTATGCGATTCTCGCCTTCATGATATGGTAGAAGAGTGGCTAATTGGCTTCAAAAGGACTAGATATTGCAGCTCTCATGGGAAATCGTTTGAGAAACAGGAATGCCACGATAAAAAATTGAGAGATGAAATGAACACACTTGGGACATGAAAATAAGACGTTTGCACATCTTCCATCTGTTCCTTGTGGTCGCAACTGTGATCAACGGGTGGCAGGGAAGGTCCGTTCCCAAGCTCAGTAACGGCGGTTGTATGGGTTTGTTTATGAGCATGCATACTGAAGCGTGGCTATTAAGGCTTTGCAGGTGGGATGGTAGAGAGGAGTCACACGCTCTTTGACCTCACTATCAACCGAGAGTGTGGGATCACGTCGGCCGATGAGGGTATAGCCACTGGCACCCTAACATCAGGAACACGATGAAGTTCTACACCAACCTAGGTACACACTGGCCACCACCGAGGCAACAGCTGCTGCCCAACAAGGAAGGATTCGCGTGGGCAGCACGTCTCTCGCCGCTCCGACTTTTTGTTATGTTGCCTCACCTTAGGAGCCAGAGTTGGGCAACCTGCACCGTCGCCGCCGTACACTACGCTTCGCTACACTCAGGCACCAACATGCACAAAAACCTGCTCGCACTACTACTCATATCGTCATTAATGCAAGTTGAGGAACACTGGGCGACAACACTGACGCTGTGGGGTTTGGCCTCGAACGTGATGGCTACAAGTAACGGGTCCTAACATTCCTTTCTTCATATTGTTATACTTAAACACTCAGCAGTCTACATGCACGGGGGTAAACTCTGCCCAGAAAAGTTGTCCATTCACAAGCAGAGTTGGTACACGGCCCTGATATTTATATTGCTTCTAAATAAATCCGGGTCAATGATTTCTTCATCTTGAATGGGTCAAGAGGCTTTCAACATGACTTAAGAACTGGGAACGAGAACCGCCCAAGCTGATATATGATCGATTAAGACTTTTTCAAAACAATATCCGTCAGGTCAAAATTAAAAATTCATTTCCTTTTTTTTTTCGTGGCGTTTTCTCGCTAGTGTTGCACGACTTCTGAATTATCAGTAACGTCATCGAATGATTACGGGGCGTGTGGTGTTCCAACACAAGCTGAAAATCACTACAGAGGACCTACTGACTGCCGCCGTCTGCGACCCTGATGTGTGCACGGGTCCCAGACCACAACGTCACATACTAATTTCATTACACGTTCTATAACCTTAAAAATATATCGAATCAGAGCTCCCACAATGTTACGTAAACAATAACAACATCGACGGCAATATAATTGTGATGTTCTGTCTTAACATATTACGCCCAAGCTTATCTCGCTCACCGCTGCACGACCACACTACATATCCGGCACAAACCACATTGCAATAGCTGGCACACACCACACTACATATCTGGCACACCTACAGCCCTGGCACACACTTGACATAGCTGAAATACACCGAACACATATCATATTATATATCTGGCACACACCACAAATCTGGCATACACTTGACATAGCTGAAACACAACGAAAACATTTATTATATATCTGGCATTCATTGCACTACACACATCTGACACAAACATGACATTACTACACATATGACAGCACTACTCACCCGCCTCATCGCACATCATACACCTAGTTCTCCATCCATACATTCCCTGAGCATGCCTACTTTCTAAACCCCTTGCCTAATCCAATACTATCTATCTAATCCTAAATCATCCTAGCGTCTCTAGCTCATATGACACTCCTAACTTGGAATAACCAAATCTTAATTCAGGCTCAAAGATATCTGCGCGTCTGTACCTCCAACGTTAGTTCCGCAACTACGCCTCACAGCCAAAAATATCCCTCAGTCCTTAATAAAACCTTCAGCCCAGGATGGAAAAACTAAATGGTCGAGCAGCTTCCTACCCACATCGGCGACGCCCACTAGTCCGTTGACTATGAGCTTATCAGTAAAGGAAGAATAAGTCCGAGTAATAAAGCTACAAAACCCTCGTCACTTATTATAGCTAGGCAACAATAAATCATATACACAAAGTTACAGAAAATATTGGCAACCGACTAGTTGATTATGAACAAGTTCATGAAACCAGATATCTGCTGACACTGTATATTAACAGGAAAGAGAAACACAGGGTCGTCATTACAACACAGCGAAGTAATACACAATAATCATTTCACATGATTCGTTAGGCGAGTAGAAAACAAAAACTAAAGAACGTTTTACTGCGATTGCTTTAACTGGTGTAGATAACGGGGGAAGGATATGGGTTTGAAGCAGAGGAATGGATGGAGGATGGGGAAAGGTGTGTGCTGGGGAAGGAAGGGTCCTGGAACTGGGGGGTGGCAGAAACGCAGGAGTGGACACCTCAGTAAAAACACGGGCGGGCAGCCGGTGTGACGCAAGGACCCGCACCGACGTAATAAAAAGCAAGGACACCTCTCCTCTCAGCAACACAGCACAACAAACTGTTAATCCTTCACTATTTACGCCAAGTGCAGTCCATAACAGAGTCTTCACATAATACCAAAACACCTGACTCAACCGCCTCGCTTGACCTCAAGCACCCCATCTAACGGTACTGAGCACACCAGTAAAAGAATTGCCGTCAGGAAGCGCACGCCACATACTCTGCTGTCCAAGGTACTACAGTACCATAATAGGACAGCAAGACCTACCCTGGGAGCAACAAAAACAAATTTCCATTGTAAAACAGTATTTCTTTTATCATTATTATTCTGACTGCACTGGTATAACATATATATGACAAATACCACTTCAAAAAGTTGTTTGTCTTTTCAATTAAATGAAACAGTCAAATATAACATGATAAGCAGCTCAAGGCCAGCACTCTATATCTCTAACGAAAAGAAGTTACTATGTAACCTCAGCAGCAACTGACACAGAGAAGCACCAGCCATGCCTTCAACGACCTTATTGACTGATGCGGCCGCTACGTAAGCCTGGGTTAGGGTGGGGCACCACCACAACACAGTACGGAAGTGACGCAATATTTATTCTTCAAGTGCTCTCCCAGCTTGCAACACTTACAGTTTCTCCCGGGACATATGTACTAACATACATCCTCCGCAAATCAGTTATCTTTTGAGTTCTGTTACTCGATGACTTTTGGGGCCCAAGACACAAGAGGTGCCTCAGGGTGCGACTTGGGTGTGGGTGTTGATCTAGCTGAGCGCCATGCCTCACCTGCTTGGCTCGTGCACTGTTACTGCAAATGCCCGAGCCAAAAGCTGTCCCTCTTGCGTTGAGTCAACTCTTGAAGCCGCACACCTTCCTCCAAGCTCCTGCAGATACTTTCATTCCCTCAAATCTTATATACAAATCTACATCCACATAAAATCACGAGAAAGCTCGTGAGGACTTAAAAACTATTTGCCATGTTCACACACCCTTCCAAAATCAGCTTTCCGGTTGCTGATGGATGTCAATACCTTTCTATCCTATGCCATGTGAAGTCTTGTGTTGACACAAGGACACGAAGGATGAGTATATATACGTCCATGGTGAGGTGAGTGTGGACGGTGCCACTGGGCACTGGGGACACCTGGCACACCCACGTTCTCACTACACAATTGGGCAACAGACGCCGGCGCCCGGACACAGGTTTCACTACTTACCAACCTACATTTCTGTTGCTATGCGCCTGCACCAACCACAGACGTTCTAAATTTAATACTTCCATCAACGCCACTTCCTCCTCTCACTCACCTATGCTGAATGGGTAGTATATGCGTATATTCATATGAAAAAATGAATTAACAGTTATTCCCACTTCTAATACTGGTGATGAAACATAAATAGTGGCGCACTTCCCGACCAGAAACCCAGTTTCGGAATTCAGGGGGGCAACCTCGGTTTTGCAAGAGGTGTCATTCCTCCGCCCTGACGGTTTAACACTGATCCGACTCAACCCGACCTCGTGACACGTTCACAATAAAAAAAAAGTTTCAAATTTGTCAGATGAACAAACGCGAGTTCTTTTAATTTCTTACATCCATTTCTTTGCAGATTCTGAGAGCACGTATTCCAAAGTAATTTACACTCTTACTCCAATAAAATAATCATTCATATATTGTGGATTCATGTGTTATACTCTGGAATACACATACACTCAAATTAGCAAACAATTCGAGAGGGTCCACAAAAAGGGATATGATAAACCACTTGCGCTAGCGCCAGCAGCACCATCAGCGTTAATACTAGCAAAGCTGTGTAGCAACAGCATGAAAACTAGCACCGGTAGCGGCAGCGACAACAACAGCTGCAGCGACGGCAGTAGAGGCAGCACCCGCATGAAACATCAGCAGTACCAGTAGCACCTGAAGAAAGGGGAGGAGGAGGAGGAGGAGGAGGCGATGATGACGACACACGGGTGGTGAGTTGGAGAGCTTGGCCCCGCGCCTTTCCCCCCACCCCTGACATTCTCCTCGGCGACCTGGCCAGCCGCCCATCAATTATGCAACGGTAGACGTCACTCCTCCCGCCCTCATCCTGTCAAATACACCTTAATAAAGCACCCCAGAAACCAGCCACACACGCTCCTGCCGCCCCTGTCACACGTAATTTAATAATGCACCTCACTCGTCCCACCATCTTACCATAATATGCCCATTAACAACGCATTATCATCCTCTAAAATATCTCACATCCTAATAATGCATCCTAAACTAGTCATATAGAAAAAAAAAACACAAACACTTTAAGGTACCCTTATCTTACGGCATTAACAAATTAAACACAACTTGAGACAGCCACTCTCTCCTCGCACTCTCACCCCATCACACCCACATTAATTACGCACCCTAAAACACCCACACACTATTCTCACCCTCAACTTGATCACACACAACGTTATAACGCTCCCCTTATATACGGCCCACACTCTTCAGAAGTCTTTACGATGAATCCTTCCCAGCTAAATTCATACAAACCTTAAGTTACCTATTTGTTTTTTATGAATAAAGTCCAGCACTCTTATAACAGTTATACCAACACTCCTATGTCAGTCATACTAGTTATGTTACTCAATGAGAAGCCTTATCAAGTTTCATTGTCAGTATTACGACAAAAATGTATTCCTTAACCGCTTGTGTTGCGAATGCGTCCATTATATTCCTTACTACCTTAATCAATACAGCATCGTTTCTCAATACATCATTAAGATGCACGCAATACCCGTCAGTATTTTACTTTGGTGCAGGGTTACATTACTCCATACAAAATAAGCTTCCATTTCTTCATACTATAGCCACAAATTCTTATGTCTCAATAAACAGCTGGAATCACTGCGTGGTGATATATTTCATAATGTTTATCAGGTACTATATTTCTAGTGAGACGATAGGTTTAAATCGCGTTACATTCCTCAATACCACGGCGATGATAAGGTACTTCATTTAAAAATCAACCAATTATACTAATACCATATTCATATATGGTGTTATATTTTTCCACATAAACTTGAGAATATGTTCACATCAGTAAAGACCTCATACATCTCACCAAGTTGCAGTTTCAATTTCACGCACTTATACGTACGTGGTGTTATATTAACCAAAAGCAAATGTACAATTTTTTATCAGACAAAATAAATAAATAGCGCTGAAACCCACGTCGACAAAACCATATGGCGTTATTCCCAACCAGAGTAAAATGAGGTTGTGATTGACAAAACAATACGACATTGCAATGAGGACTGTTTTCCCAGAAAGGAAATGTTGACTAAAAGAAGGAAATGCCAGATGGGTTTACGCCTTGTACATCCTGAAGACAACCGTTTGAAGAGGAGAGAAAAAAAGGCACTTCAAAGAGAGTGTTAGATGATAGTTATGACTTCACTCAAGGACTGGAGCTAGCAGGAAATTCCGCACGCATAGCGTAGCCTATACTACCGAAGCCTCTTACGCAGGTGAGGGCTATAGCTACTGTCGCAACTATTGGAACTCATACACATTCACGGCACGTCCTCGAAACCTCAGCTATATTCCGTTAGTTTATTTGTTTCTATCAACACTACTCAAGCATAATGTACTTTATAATAACTTGCTTTATTAACCGAGTATTGTAAATCTTGCTGTTGGGAACTATACCGATGGTTTGAGGTGGGTTGCTCAATTCTCACGATGGAGACATACAAAACATTTTTTTTAATCATTATAACCGTGAGGTACAAAACTTACTATTCCCTCAATCTTTTTCACTTCTATCGTGTGAGGTTTGTCGAGTCTTATTAGGCCTCAATTATTTACATGAGCGAAAATACATTCAATAGCGTTCTTTATTCTTCCCCAAGCACAGACTTCAGTCACGAACGAAAGTCCTTACCAAGGCCAAATCTCACATAAAGCAAAAAAGGCTAATGAGTTAAAGACGTAAGTTACTTGGCTGGAACATCCCCAGTTACGACAGAAATGCCAATGTGTTTTTCATCAACATATGAATTCGGAAATACAACAGCCATGGCAGTGAAAACTTACACAAGGCTTCATGGCTTCCGAAGTTTGTAGTGGGTAAAAGACATTCCTCCTAATGTGCTTTTATAAAGTTCACCATTTACAAATCTCCTAGACAACCGAACGACACAAAATCTTAAGTGGCTTTATAGATATCTGTCTTTTGTAACAATACAGTTTAATTACCTTTTTTGGTGCAGGTGAGGTCTCCATCAGACCTAAGGCGAAATGACGACTTTCTAGCATTTCCTTTACTTTTTGTATACGCTTTCTCGGAAAATATGAACACTATTACTATGATAAAAGATCCATCCGTTGAATCATAGGAAGCATAAGGGTAGCCACCCGCCAGGATGATGAACATAAACATCCTTACATCCAGCGATATACACCAGTCAAAACATTCATCTCTTGGTACACACACACACACACACACACACACACACACCAAGTAAAACAAATACAAAAAATACCCAACGCACTGTGGCAGATATTACCACTGAGAAATATGAAAGTGCGGAAGCCACACTGTTGGCCCGGAAATATTTTCGCAGCGTGTGTGTGCACTGACGTTCATGGCCAGCCTAGCCTCATCAACCATCATCACTGGGATAACAACATTCATCATGACATTCTGGAGGCACTATGACATTTCCTGCAACCACGTCAGCGTCCAATTCTCTGTAAACAAAGTCATTCATGCAAATAAAGGGAACGCATGCAAGCACGGGGATTTGAATCACATATACACACAAACACATTCTGATATTTAAGGATAAATTTTATGCATGCTTTAGGAGTCCCTTGCGCCGAGTGTCATGACTAATCATGGAGACAGCTGTGACTTGATGGTCTGATGAGCTTCTGGGGGTGTGATGAATTGTGTATTCTAGCTCAAATATAAATAGTTTTGTCTCTATGTATTGGTTATGGTGGAGCTTTGGGTTTACTTAAGCACTTGTTGAGCATGGTTTCATTACTAGCGTCGGACGAGATGAGTCGATTATATTCTACAGTGGTCCCCCAAGTTAGGGCTGTGGAGGGCACTGGTGACGCGCCTGGTGAAACTGTCGCCTTTCACTACTACTTCCATTACCACAAACACCACCACCGCCACAGCCACTCCTACTACCCCACCCACCACCAACCGTCACACTTTTCTCCTGCCACCGACCAGAAACTGTCCTGAGCTTTACCTTACTACGCTGATGCAATGAGGTGACAATAAATCGCCGTCTTCTCAGGGAACCGATACCCAGCCAAAGTAAATAAACATGTCAGAGGCCCACAGCTGGTCACCTACGCACGGACAGCTTCAATGACCTTACGAGTTCTGTAACAGGAGAGAGGTCACACTTCCTTGCCATACCATCACCATACCTTTGGTTGATTTCAGATGATCATCTGCCTTTACTGTTCGGTCTGTGGACCAGGTTCCCTGTTGTTCCTCTGATCAGTCAGGCTTTTTTCAAGACTTGATCCGCAAGTCGACGTAAACTTCATATACATCTGTCCACAGAATTCTTAAATTTCTCCACTGGATAACTCAACATTGTTTTTTATTCTTGCAGGTGGCCAGATGAAAAATTCTGGGTCCTGAATATTTTCAGCGGTTTCTCCTTGTATTCGTGGCGTCCCTGAACTGTACTGGTGATATTTCACAAAGTCTTCCAAGCCTATCACGGCAACAGGTATTCAATATTAACTGCAGACTGGGAACACAAACATACTTGGGGCTCTTCCAGTGAAACTTGATATAACTCTGATGTCTGCGGTCCACAGGTCTTACATTTGCATACACTTGCCGTTGTTGTGTTGGTCCCAGTGGCTTTCCTGACCCACAGAACACTGGAGAAAACCCTCACGTGTCCACTACCTCACGCGTTCACAGGCCCTACACGTGCACGCCATCTCACGTGCGTTTGTCATCCATGCGTACGCGTCACTTCAGAACATCTGTAATTTCTCCCACATTTTTTTCTATGCTAAACATGTCGTAGTAAGAAACAAGAATGAGAAACAAGTAACACAGGAGGTCAGCTAACCAAACAGGCAAAGTTACACCAGCACCTGTTATGGGTGCCTTTATCAACGGTCGTGATAAGTTATCAGTAGACGCTTCCATGTTGCTCCTTACAGTGTGTACTTCAAGCTGTCTTCTCTATCAGTGTGGACATTTCTAAATGATTTTTGGAATGTATCAGTGTCGTCCGCGGGAACACTTTCCATAATTCCACAAAGTGTGTGTGTGTGTGTGTGTGTGTGTGTGTGTGTGTGTGTGTGTGTGTGTGCGTGCGTGAGGTTCACAACAGCAACGGGAGGAGAAGCAACAATATGGACGCTGCTCGGGGTCCAGTTTTTACAGTGGCACGAGTGAGGAAACCCTGGTCGACGAGTGTGGTTCATGCGTCACCGTCACACAGAACTCTCCCTCCACACCATCACAAAAAACTGTACCTCTAACCAATTTCTTCTCCATCTCCTCTATCATACCCAGTGCCTTCTACACTTTCACTACCCCTGCCACAGCTCCCACGACACCCGAGGTCCTCCCTAACCTGCACCATCACCAACCACCTCCCGCTCAATCTGTCTCTTGCTAATACCTTGCCAATACTATACCCCCTACCCCAAGTGTCCTAACTGTACAAAAGTCTCTTCACCACCTCCTAATCAGTGGTCTCTTCTTCATCACTATACCACGGACCAACACGGTCCCATGCACCTGCTGGCCTCGGTACACGCACGAAGTCATCATCAAGTTACACAATCCACTTGGACACTCCTCGCAGATAAGGACAGCTCGGGGCAACAGATAGTCTCCAGGGGCTAAGTTCTGAACTGTCGGTTTCCGACGATCGCCGCCAGCCGCGCCGCTTTAGTCAGGGCTGATCGTGCCAAGACAGAATCCACACGAGTCTATACCCTGTGTCACCCTCCACGGAGCGTAAGGCACACCTGTACCTAGATTTTCTTAGTGTAGCCTGAGAGAGCGGCGAGCATATCATAACAGGACCAGCCCTGGTGACACACCTACGTGGTTCGCGGCAAGAAACACACGAGAACTGTGGCAATTATATGATGCAACTTCCTGCGATTCCATACACGGGATTGATCAACCTGTTACTTCGCAGCCTCACCCCAGTGAGACAGACGCTATAATAAGCACTGATGAAGGCGTTCCAATGCAAGAACTTTACCTAGGGAGCTAGTAGAGCCAGTGACCAGAGGAGTGCGCAAGAAGGGGCAAGTCAAAGGCAGGTGTCGGTAAGAACTAGTGACGGGAGACATGACGTGGAGTCGCATTGTTCTTACAGCCGAGGGCATCGCGATTTCTCAATGTCCTGGATTGCTACACACCTGCCGCCAAGTGCGCCGCGGCCGTGCGTCTCCCACTGCACGGCAGATTAGCAGTTTACCTCCACATGACACCATGATGAAATGCCGATGTCAAAGCGTGTCATCTTCTTATGACACTGTGCGGGTCTCTCAAGACTGCAGGTGTAAATTACGACGGTAGGTAGCGTCAGCGGGGCTAAAACAAGTCCGCGGACACTCCAACAGTGGTGGCCGTCCTTGTCCAGTCGTCTCTGTCCATGTGATGCACCAAACACAACGGGACTGGTTTGCCTTTGACTCCCTAAAACACATTATAAAACTTCACCAACAATTATATCATTCTTGCTACCCCCTCCCCGATGGAGTTGGCCCCAGAAGGGACAAGCCTTGCTGTCCCCAGGTCGGAGCTGCCCCCTTGGAGGAACAAGCCTTGCTACCATCCAGGTCACAACTGTCCCCTAGGAGGGACAAGACTTGCTATCCTCCCAGGTCAGATCTACACCCTGGGAGCGATAGGCCTTGCTACTCCCCCAGCTCAGGACAACTAACCAGGAGACGCAAGTCTCCCACACTCAGTCACTCATCATTTATTCTACGTATTCATAACTTTATTCCCGTTTTATACAGCGTTGTAACATTATTGTCAAGCGGCTTACTCTCGGAAAGGTTCAGCA
>JAUTXX010536287.1:0-18268 GCA_032273605.1 Panulirus laevicauda | reverse complement strand
TAGTGAACTCCAATGCAGCCTAACCCTTAACAGGCCACTGGCAGAAGGTAACTCTCTTTCAGTGTTTCCTGCGGCTCCTATCTAATGTTCCTACCGACTACTACCTAATGTCCCAACCTACTGCTTCTACCTAATTCTTCTACCTAATGTTTCTACGTACTACTTCTACCCAGTGTTTGTACTTAATGCTCCTGTTTAATGTTCTTACCTACTACTTCTATCCATTGCTCCTACCATATTGCCAAAAGGCAAGGATAACACTAAGCACTTACCATAGGAATATGTTCTGTAGACTGATTTGTGTGAGTTAAGTGTTGTCAAGTGTTATATGTGACAAGGAGAGATAGTATGTTTGTGGACAATACCAGCAGTCCAAGTGTAGGTGAGGCAGAAAGAAAAGCCAGCTACCTGGGTCAGAGGAGTGCAACTTAAAAACCACTGAAGTACTGGCTAAATACACAGCTGTCTCTAACTCTCAATACCCAGGTGAGTAGTACCGGTAATATACTTCCCTGGCTAGTGGCTGCCTACCAACTACTACCTACTAAACTTATGAATAATTACTTATTTCCCTAGGTTCAATGGACAGTGAAGCAGGTGTGTTTGCCATGACATTTGATCAGAGTGGCTCACGACTGATTACTTGTGATGCTGATAAGACCATCAAGATTTACAAGGAGGATGACACTGCAGTAAGTGTGTTTTTATTTTGTATTGATATAGATAAATCTTTGAATTGCTATTGAATATAAAGGGTCACATGCCATCAAATGTGCTACTGTTACCACTGAAATAAAATGTAAGTATTGAAGGTGCCACATGATATCCACACTTGCTCTTTGTTAAGTGAAATGTGAGAATTGAAATGTTTAAACAAAAATTTAATGATGACTCACTTTCATTGAAGATGGTGTAAGCAAAGGAGAATGTTATCTGTTGTGAAGATATGTGAAATGTGATAGATTTAAAGCTTTCTTTTTTGTTCAGCAAAAGTGGGTAAAAGCACAAGTGTTTTGTATATGTATTGATGTTTTTTTGTATAATTTTCAGACTTAATTGCCATTTCCTACATTAGCAAGGTAGCTCCAGAGCCAGACAAAGAAAGGCCACATTTGTTCACATCCATTCTCTAGCTGTTATGTGTAATGCATATGCATATAATTTGTCTAGATCTTAGCTTTGAAATTGCATCAGGAAATCACAGCCAGTGCATATACTGGTGGGGAGGTTGCCCATGCATACTGATGTATATGGATAGGGAGGTTTAAAGCTTAAATGTTCCTATTACATACCACAACATTGAATATCCTTGGTGACAGTCTCCAGACCTAGTCCTTACATCAGTATTCCCCATATATTCATTCATTCTTTTAGGCATATGTTTTGGTTAAAGCCATTATGATATTGATTGATTTCATTTTTTTTTCAGAGTGAAGAAACACATCCAGTCAACTGGAGACCAGAAATCTTGAAACGAAGAAAATACTAAAATGTTTGGGAATTCTGTGACTGTTTACAGTTACTGTGTAAAGAAAGTAATCCTGTATTTTCAAACAGTGATTCATTAAAGCTATTCAAGCTGGTTAGTTTTTCTCATGTTTTTTTTAAATAAACAATGAGAAAGGTATGTTTTTCTTAAGTCTTGTTAATTACCTTTTCATTTAGAGCTTGTGCTTACCAGATTTAATCATCTTAGGTAGTCCTTTTATGATTTTTTATACCTAATTACCTTTCCTGCTGTAATAGTGAGAGGAAAAAGTAAATTGTAGCTTCAGTACTTAAAGCAGAGCCTTCCAGCAACAGCCAAGGTCCAAAGGCTGTTTCATGGTTTAACTTGACCACTTCCCTTTTTCCCTGGTCTTTCCATTGACAGTACATTATCCCCTTCATATTCCACATTGATCCAATTCCTATCTATCCAGTACATGCCCCTACCACCTGCTCCTTCCACTTCTGATGCAAATCCTCTTAGTCAGCCAGTCTTTGCATATTCTTTTCATATACTTGAACCATTTCAGCAAATCCTGATAAAAAATTGCAATCTTCAGTCAGACTGTATGCACTTATTTCATTACCTCTCTTTGATGTTGTAATTCCATACACAATCAGTCCACTTCATACCACATCATCTTGGGCACTTCATTTTCAACAAATACACCTTCCTCATTTTATGTTCAAGGCTTAAAAATTGCATCTATACAATACTGCTGGGACTGCTGTGCCTTCAAAACTACCCATCTTTGCCCTTCTAAAGACTGATTTGCCTTTCCACACATTCCTTAATGCATCCAGAGCATTATCTCCCTCCTCCATTCTGAGACTTACTTAAGTCCCCATGGATCCATCTCCCACATCCACTTCTAGATACAAAAAGCATTTTTGTGTACATCCAATCAAGTTGTATAATGAACCAAAAGCAGAGCCTACCATCCACAGACAAGCCACACAGACTTCTCCATAACTTACCTTGACTGCTTCACGCACCTTCGTTCACCCCATTGACAGCACATTGCCTCATATATGCCCTATCAGTCCAATTCATTTAATTCAGTGCATGCAGTTCTCCCTCCTAGATGATCAAACCCTGATACCCTAAAGCATCCTTCACTCCATCCCTCCATCTCCTTCATGATCTTCCCCTCCCCTTGCTCTCTCCACCTGTGTGTCATTCTTTCTTCACTCATTCTTTCCATATGTCCAAACCGTTTCTACACTTACTAGTTGGCTCACTCAACCAGACTGCACTTACTCCCACATTAATTTATATCCCCTTGCCTGTATACAAGGACACTGTACATGCGTTTTGCCATTCCTCAGGCACTTTGCCTTAGCTATATACACATCAAACAGCTTGAGTGAGATTTAGAGAGAGATATGGGAAGAAGTTATATTTTTGCAATGTTGAATTTAATCAAGTACTAATCCATTTCATGATTTTGTATATATCTGAATTAAAACAGGAAATATTTAATGGAAACACTGGTGAAAGAATGAGTAATTTTGGAGTGTAAGGAAAGATGATTATGTACAGGGAAAAGAAAGACTGTATGCAATAGGACTCAACCCTCATGGATGTCGCTATTTACAATGTAAGAGGGAGATGTCATGTCATGAATGATTGTTGCAATGGAAATAATCAGAAAGATATCTGTGAATCAGAGAAAAAAAGGAGCAGAAAAGCCAAAGGAACAAAGTTTAGTAAGCTAAATATGCCTTTTAGAATTTGGCTGCCCTGTTTAGATGTTAAGGATTCTTTTCTTCTGTGCAGTTGCTCCTTCTATATAAAGGGTCTGATTTGTCCTTGTATGGAGTACTGCTCTCACATCTGTAGTAGTTCTAGCTCTGTATTCTTACTAAACAGAGTTGAGCTGAAAACTGTCCCAGGCTAACTTCCAAACTTGACCCACTTGCCTTACACTGCAATGTTGGTTCACTTTAGTTTTTGCTCCTTAGAGCTAGCTGCCTGTGTGCCCCGACCACTTGCTAGACCACACCTTATTCAGCAAGCTACTGCATCACAAAAATTTGTAAATGCTTTCTCTTGTCTTGCGTTTTTCCATTTCATTATTCTATATAGAGAATGATAAAATGGAAAAACACAAGACAAGAGAAAGGCCCAGCCTTGATGTGGACTTTTGTCCATGACTGGAGCCTTCTACATAGAAAAAATGCAGACTGTGCCACTCCCTTTCAAGTACTTTAGAGATGTCGAGGGCCATAGCAAAAGATTCACCAGAATCCCTAGGAGTGGAAGACTGAAGATGGATCACTTAGGAGAGATCACTGGTTGACCTCTCACAGTGAAAACCATACTGTTGATCTGAAAGAAGGGAATGACATTCCAAGCTTTTAAGAAAGTATTAATAAGAGTTCTGAAGACTTTGGAGACAGCAGAAGTGAAAGCGATGGGGTGATTGTTTGAAGGATGGAATGGTCTCCTTTATTAGGGATGGGTTGAACCACAACTGAGTAAGTTTGAGTGTGGCATTTTAGTCACCATGTATTTGTCATCTGTGTTCTGATCAAGTTATAAGAGGATTATTGTTTTCTGCAGCATTCTGGAAATGCATAAGGTCTTCTGAGTTGATTATCACACAAGAGCCTTCTGATATGAAGTAGATCATGTTCAGTGTAAATGATGACAATTTTCTTTTACTCATGAAACTGCATTAGATGTTGTGGAAGGCATTATTTTTAATAAATATTCCAGTCATGACTACATAACTTCAGTGCAGTTTTTATTATGATTACAATAGCTTTTGCTGCAATACATATCAAGCATTAACACCCCTTTCACTGGGTATTTACAACTATTATTTTAAGGCAGTTTTATTAACAAGCATTACAAGATGCAGAAAACATACTGTAACAGGATAGGCATGAGTTTTGCTTATATTGTAGTTGAAGATAAATTCATAATGTATCAGTTCTGTCAAAGCTTTGATACAATCCACCCATAATATAATCATATTGTAATTGCACTGTCTGAAGAATTACAACATTGGTTATGCATTAAACATTTAAACGCTTACAAGCCAATAGTTAGCAGAAAATTAAATTTTGAGAATATATCAGAGTAACTAACTGCAATATTCGTCCAAGGATTTTGATGTTCCTCTTAATAGAAACAAATTATTAGTAGTTTTTTTATTCTAGATTAACTACATCATCTAGTCTCCACACATCTGGCAGAATGATACACAATACAGGATGGTTAATGTTAAGCTTCATGCAAAATGGAATTGATATTGATAGAACAGTCTCATCATATGATTTGTTCAGTGTTATGAAAATTTTTGATAGCATCACTTTTCTCAGTAGCAATTAGATTACTTATTTTGTCACTTATGATGTGGCAGGATCATGTGCAGTAGAATATGGTGGATCTGGTGGTGACATAGGAGTAAGGAGGGGTGGAGGTGGCACAATATGACCATGTGTTGGTGGTGTGAGTGGATAGTAGGGCCCCAGAATAGGTGGGATAGGTGGGAGCGCTGGATATAGATGTGGTGGAAGGAGTCCTTGACGCTGGGCCAAGCGCATCCGTGCTGCCATTTGTTTCTTCCACTTGGTGCGTCTGTTCTGGAACCATGTTTTGATTTGGGTTTCTGTTAGTGAAAGTGCTTGAGATAGTTCCAGCCTCTTTGAAACACTGAGGTACTTGTCTATCTGTAGGAGAAAAAATATAGATGGGATTAATCATATTTTAAATTTTACTGGAAAAATAAGTTTAATATTTTTAATATTTGTTTTCTTGATATAAGAGGTGTAGGTTCATAAATCTCATTGACATCATGCAGATTCAGTGAGAAAAATAAAAAAGGGAGACTATGTGGATAAAAAATTTCTGTAGACTTGTCATTTTGCTTGTTAGAATGCTGGATTGAGTCTTAGTTCATGGGGGTTATATTTGATGTGTTAACACAATTGCTCAATTTTTTATTTGTTTATGTGTGTGAATGGGAAGAATGAGTGCACAAAGTTTTAATAGAATTCTGTCGTGGATAACAGAGACTAGACAGCAAAACAA
This sequence comes from Panulirus laevicauda, assembly GCA_032273605.1. Taxonomy (NCBI): domain Eukaryota; kingdom Metazoa; phylum Arthropoda; class Malacostraca; order Decapoda; family Palinuridae; genus Panulirus; species Panulirus laevicauda. The sequence goes on along the minus strand of JAUTXX010536287.1, from coordinate 12,738 downwards.
AATCTGCGTTTCTGGAAAGGCTTTACTCTGTCTTTTATGTTGTAAGAAACATTTGGATTAAATATCTCCATTCTTATGTTCCTTAACACCTAAATAGGTTAAGACCTGTATTCAATGAAGGGCTTTCAAAAACAAGGAATTTTATGAAAGAAGCAAATGAATATTGTTTTCACTTAGCTGATGAGGTTCAATAGCTCTATGGTTGATATTCACTGTCACTTGATCATACTCATTTCCATTGGATTTATTTCTCCATAAAGAAGTGATGTAGCATCTTGTGTTTGGGTTACTAACATGTTGGTTATAAGGTTAATTGTTCAAGTTAAATCCAGAATAAATTTTAGATTAATCATTTAGATTAATCATAAGATATTTATACATACATTGCATTTGGTCACATGAGTACTCTGGCAACCGTTTAGTCACAAATGAGCCACATGCAGATTGGAAGTGTATGTGATCTGAGAATTATCCTAAATACTTGAAGGTGTTAAAAGATTTTTTGGTTGGTGGATTTTGATTAACGTTTTCACAAGAAGTTGATAGGCAGAAAGCCCAGGCAGCCATGCAAACAGCCCATTTTATTAGCTTTGCTTTGACAACAAATGCATCAATCTCATATTTTATTCACAAAGTAATGTGTTTCTTTTGTTTCCCTGATAATCTGAATTTCCTCGCATCGCGAATGTGTGTGTGTGACTCGTTCGAAGCTTCATGAAACTAACAAGTGACCTTTCTTTATTCAAGAGTTGTCGGATTTAATGGCTATCCAGGTTAAATGGCCATTAAGCCAGAATCCATACCATACATCATATACAACACAACGCTAGTTAGTCGTCTAACTACTTTAAGTTACGTGTATCCACAAAATTCGACCAGAAACTGAGATCCCTATTCGAAGTCTCGAAAAAACGAAACCTTGTCGCTTTCGGAGGTATCTGAAGCAGTAAACGAAAAGAGGTTTGGTGGTGACCCACCAGCAAAATTAAAAATTGCTGTCAGAATTCGAGCTCTCGTTTGATTCTGGCTTTAGATACATGCCTGATTTCGCGATGACTAACCAGATTTTGATTCACAGTGAAATCCAGGGGCGCTTTGAGAAAACTGCTTCAAGTGGTTCGACTCAACTTCTGAACGAAAGAAGCAGCAAACGGAGCCTTACGCTGCGTGACTGGTTTGTTATTGTCATCTGTGTTGGATGTTTGGTGCACGTTCTTCGGAGAAAGGTGTGATTTGGTCAGGCGTAGGCGTGTTCGGAAGCTGTTCGAGGTAATTCTAGAGCGTCTCATATATGTATATTGTTTAGTATGTATCATTCAGTTGCATAATTTGAGAAGAGAGTTGATTAAAGTACCAATATCCACTGTAGATGGCCCAGCGCCCACACGTCATAGTCCGTGGCTGTGAGTACTCCTTGAGGGTGGACGGCACAATCACCAGGAGTCAGTCACCGTTCATCATAGCTCATTTTTTTAAAGTGTCTGACGTTTTGCGAGAATGTCAGAATGTGTTGATTATACTTTCCATCAGTATTTATTTTTCTAGTTTTCCTTGTGTCACGTGTGGGTAAGAAGGTGGTTGGTTGGTTGGTAATAATGGGTTTTTAAGCCTATCAACTGCTAGGGTTACTTACCCCGCCAACTTCAAGTTATAACTATCAGTCGAAGAATCTTGAACACCACTTTTAGGTGTCGGTCTCAACTCTGTCTATATAGTGTAAGAATGAAACGAAGGGAATAAAGTTACACTGCTTCACTGACATAGTGTAGCGAGTGGCAATTGAAGCATGTGAAGCAGTGTTCATTGTTGCTTCCCAGGTTCATCCCACAATGTAATATTTGCATCTCGAAAATCAGCACCTGATGAACCATTATTGTCACTGCACGCGTTTCAGTATTTGTTCATCGTTCATACTTTTCAGCTCATAATTATCAACACGTTGTCAACAGCCTTAGAACGAGAGGGAGTTGTTGAAAGCTTAGGAATGAGAGATGGAGTGCTTAAAAACTTCAGAATGGGAGGGGGAGTTGCTGAAAAACCATTAAATGAAAGAGATTTATTTGAAACTTAATGAGATTGAAAGATTTTTCAGAAGTTTAAGAGTGAAAGAGACAATTGTCATAAGCTTAAAAATGGGTGAGAATAACGGAGGGAGTTTTCAAAAGCTTCAGAATGAGATATAGTTGTTGAAAGCTTATGAATGAGACAGGGAATGCTTGAAAGCTTAAGCATGAGAGAGGGGGTTATCGACAGTTTAATAAAGGAGACAGAAAGTTGTTGATTAGGTTGTAAAAGAGAAGGAAGAACACACACACACACACACACACACACACACACACACATGTAACACACATCCTAGGTTGTGCAATACGACCCACTCAGAACACTAAATACTACCAGCTCAAGCTTGACACTCACTTTGAACTCTGCCTCCAACCGTTCCAGCTGCTTGGCGCTGTAAGCTTGACGGGGCTTGCGGTCAACTCCCGGCTTCCTTGACCTCCGACCCGTTGGACGTGGCGCTGGAACAAGCAAGATCAGGTAAGGTTAGGTTTTTGTCACGTGTTCTGGAAGACTGGTGAACTGACCGGTTTAGACATAACGAAAATTGAATTGCTTGGACAGATGAGGTAACCAAATGAGAGTACAGAGGATAACTACCGTTACAGATGTGGTACCAAGTTGAAGTAAAAACAAGTACATTTTGGCAAGCAAGACAGCTGGTTACCACGAGGAACATGCCTCCAGGAATCACCCGAGTAGAATGAAATAAACGATCAGACGATGGTTAGGTAGTCAGCGTGGTGGCAAAGACAGCGTACTCAGGTCAGTGAAATTCGCGAGGTTTTTTAGTGTCATATATATATGCCCACACCCAACCTAGGTGTTCATCCTGCTCTCGAGATTGATCGATAAATGGGTATCTGGCCCAGGCCCATGCTTGGGTGTGTGTGTGTGTGCGTGTGTGTGTGTGTTTGTATAGGAGTAAAGATATGGTACATATGACAAGGCAACTTGATGATAAATGTCACCGTAACACACACACACGCACTCATAACAAATAAACCATTAAGGTACGCCATCATACTAGCCACTATGCTACACTATAATATACACTACTAAACCGCACCATAAATGGATCTTCGCCGTATTATAGAAATTCAAGACCCAGCAGTATGATCTATACCACAACAAACACCACATTGAACTTCACCACACTACACTCTACACCATATTGCATCACACCACACCACACCACCACACCTCACCAGCATCACATCACACTTTGCCACACCACACCAGCACCGCATCACACTTCCCCACACACCACACCAACACCACATCTCACCACGCCAGAACCGCATCACACTTCGCCACCCACCACACCACCCCAGCGCTGCATCACACCACGCCATACCAAACAGCAATCCACCAGCACGCACCACACCGCCACCATCACACCACACCATCCCAGCGATCCTCCGCCCACTGGCGTTATTACCACGGGAAACACATAAACCTGAGAAGAAATAAAATTACGTCTCGTCACTCATTAACAAACCCGAGATAATTGTTTGGCTTTACAAGGTGTGTGTGTGTGGTCACCCAGGGCCCACACTCTGCCCTCCTCCTCCTCCAGTTTTCTGTCGTTATTCGTACTTTTGTCCACCTTTGTATTCGTGTTCCTATGTTCCCTTTCTCTCCTCCTCTCTCTCACTGTTCTTCTATCTCTCCTTATCTCCCTCTCCTTCTCTCCATTACTCTGTGATACCCTCGCATCTCCCGGTGTCTCCCCGGGACTCAGGAAGGGTTGGGTCGCGGAGGCAAACACCGCCTCCCGCCCCTCCCGCCGTGCGTGTCGCTCTGGCGGGAAGTGACTCCTTTACAGCCGCTCAAGGTTGACACTTCGCATTCGTGTCAGAGTGACACTCCCGACCTTCCTCTATACCGGCATGTCTTACCCTCGCCCCATCCTGGCTCACACCGGCTCTGGAATATCTTGCCCTTACCCCAGGGAACCCTTCCAGCTCCAGCGAGCCAATGGACAGTCTTTCCAGCGATAGCTGTGTTGTTTACGCTGTTTACGGTGAATCTGGGACTGTATGTCTATACGACACGACTTTATCTTAAGTTGTAAACAAACACCTGGACTGGATGTATCATTGGGAATGACGCATCAGTTTTACTTCGTGAAAGCTCATTTTTTATTCCCATTTTCTCATATTTATTTTTCACCAATGACGGCCCTGGAACTCCACCATACTGTAAACGTACCGTTACATCAGACCTATCATGAAGACTCCACATGATGCAGACAGCTGTAACTACCTCCAGGAAACGAGAGGTCCTGTTCAGATACCGGAAAATCTTGTGAACAGTTGCTCCCATTATACATAGGACTGGTCCGTGTGGAGCGGTGCTCTGCGTACTTAACTGCACAGAGTCGAGTCCAGCGCAGTACAACTGATCAATTATGCCAGTCTGATCTTAGAACTTGACCTGCTTGCCCAACGCCTCACGTAGTTCGCTTGTTCATGGATATCGCCTTGGTGTCTGCTTCCAAGAACTGGATGTTTGTGTGCTTGCGCCATTAGCTAGACCACGTAATGCTCGGCAAGCCAGTGCGTCACATGATTACTGTTTGGTTGTTGGTAAGACAAGGTTGGGCCGTTATGATGTTTGTTTCTTTCCGTACACCGCCAAGCTTTGCAACTCTATACCTTCTCGTGTCTTGTTGCCCAACAGGTCCGACCTTCCCTATTCTACAAGACAGATTTTCCACTTCCTCCTTCCTCCAAACCTCTCGGATCATTTTTTCCTCCTCACTTTTCATTTCTCTATTTTTTCATCTCTTTTTTTTTACGTTGCATTAAAGACCTTACCTACCTGTAAACGTTGCCCGTGACCGGCCATAGACCAGTTACAATAAGCTTGTGTATATAGTACTAGAGGGCGCGGTACGATAGTAAATCTCATTACAGAAATAATTCAAACAGTTACGAGTAGAGATGAAAATGAGATTGACGAAGGAAATGAGTATGGTCAGTTTATGGCGTTGCCACTGTCGCTAGATGCATATGACACAGTGTGTGCCTGAATGTGACGTTATCTGGGGAATATGATCAACTTTGCCGGGGATGTTGTCGGCACGAACCAAAAATCGCTCTCTTACCTACAAGCCCATGACGTCCCCACTCCCAATGTCAACGAGAACATGATCCATCCTTACCCTCACTCGATACTGTCCCACACACACACACACACACACAACTTGGACCCATACGCGCCCTTACTCCCTCCCTCTCACATACCCTTCCTTTCCCACACATACCCTTCCGCTCCCTTGCCCCCCCACCCCCTGCGCACCGTCTTCTGCTTTACAATTACGTTTCTACCAAGATCAAGATGGGAGTAACCACATCATAGCCCCCACCCACCACCCACATCCCAGGCTGGGCGAGCTGTGGGTTCTCCCATCCCTCACCCCACACAATAAGTGGGCGGGCCTCCTGAGTGTGGGTTCTATCTACCCCCTAGCCCAGGTGGGCGGACCTCCCTGGCTGCGGTTCTCGCCAAGTCGCTAATTAAGCTTTTATTGACTAGCGGTGAGCGTGTCATATGGGCGAGTCAACACCCTCATGTGTGGCTGTGACCTGTCGGCTACGCTGCCACCCACCCATACTCCCGCCCACACCTTGCCCATGTTCTAGCCCATACCTAGAGCCGTGTTGCTCGTCACACCCCGCCCACAACCCAACCCTGACTCCATCCCACACTCTTGTACCCCAGTTCCTCGCCCCAGCCTTTCCACCCCCCACCCCCACACACGTAATATCACAAGATTCCAACATCACCCCCAACGCCCACACCTCACCTAAATCCGTACAGAAACTAATCAAAATATTAGGATTATTATTTTCCAGTTCACCTGAAAAGTTTTTGTAATATATGTTTGATGTGCATTTTAGGTTTTGTGGCTTTATAGTTGTCAAAAACCATAATTTTTAATGTTTCACATAATGCTGTCCATGAATGCAAATATCGTAGAATTCTAGACGTAAATTCTTTACAGTTTTGTCGAAATCTTAAAGAAATGACTCGAAAAATGATAGGAATTTTGATACTATGTGGAAGGTAAGTGTTAGAAGTAAACAAACCTTCCCATTGGTGCTCATGATGGGTATCATGTGGATGACGTCACATGCACAATGTGAACTGAGACAACTTTTCCTTCGGATGATTTATATAACTGTGTGATCGAGTCACATGACATATTCTTTATTTTCTGTGTACCACTTGGTGCACATATACTCCCGCGTTGTTCTGTGAGGGAAAATACGCTTGCCATTTCCTAAGACGTCAGTCCGATCCTTATGTTACTCGCTGGATGTTAGCTGTATATTCTATGCTTTTGGTGCAGAGTGAGGATTACATATTGATCACGTCGGTTGGGTAAGGTCTTTAAGGTTAGGTTAGTGACCAAGTGAGGGTGGAAAAAAGTTTCCTTCTATTCAACATGTTGTTATTCCGCCGGTATTGTCGTAAGCTACCAGGCTGTCTCCCAGCCTCTGTGACATTGGTCATGGCAGGCCAGATGAGGAACTTTCTCAAAACATGAGAGTACAGTTTCTGGGACAATATATGGCGTAGGGGTAGATATTGGAGGAACTTTTGCCCTGATAAGGAGCACATTTTTCATGACTTTTAAACATGTCACTCAGTCCATCTACATTTTACAACCTGTTCCCTCGACAGTCTGAGTCAGCGCTGCCAACTTGCCCAGTCTGCTTCGTGTAGACACGTATTTAAGCGTCACTTTAACCTGATTATGCTCGGAAGGTTTAGCAGGGTTGTTGAGGGATAATGTTATGGTCCAGCCATGTGTGATGACGGAACTGAAAGAGGAATAGGGAGACAAGAATAACAGCAATAAGAATGCATTGTTGGGTACAGAAGGTGAGGCAGACAAAGGAAGAAGAGCTGCAGGAAATTCAGGACTGTGGCAGAAGGGAAAGATCAAGCAAGGTAGCTTAAGGTGTAGGAAGGAGGCTTGGCAGGAGTCCCGCAGTGCTGGTGTAGATACGTGAGCCGTAGGAGAGGTGCGGGGTTGCCATGTCTTCGTGGAGCTTTAGTATTAGGGAAGTGTGGCATGTCGCAGTCGTGAGTGAGCAGCGGTTGCCGTTTCTGCTTGTGCTGCAGGAGCGCCGTGGTCCCTGCAGTTGGCCCCGTACTTAGGCGGTCTATGGCTGTGTCTGCACCCACCGACGGTGCTGGGTGTATCACCTTTTGCGTTGAGTGACCTCTTGTGGAGCATGATGCGACTGGCTGCTTCCCATAGTTTCTGTGTTGAGACTAAACACACGGGGATAGAACGTTATGATAGCTCCTTCCGTTGTTCAGAAGCTGTGGACTTGTTTTTCTTCTCTCGTCCTTTCTCCTCTTCATACGCCATTTGCTCAGTCAAAAGTCGGGACTGCAAGGATCCAAGGAGCTCATATTTATGATCCTCGTATCTTATTTTATTCATTCATTATTTTTCCTTTCCAACCGACGTGGCATCGACTGGGGCATAATTTTGCCATGACATGTCAACTTTTGCATAAAAACATCTTTAATGTCAATAGATTACGTCCTTCACGAGAGCCAATCAGATTATTTGTTTACTTTTAGCCGAGGATTCCATCTTGGCTGAGGAGTTGCGCCGCCATTCTTGTGTGAGGTACCAAAACTTTATTAATACTCGTCATAGACATTTATTAGCAGCCGGTCTGGAGAGAATACATTAGAATACACTGATGTATCTTATACCTTTGTTGTAATTACACCAGTGATAATCGAGCGGGGATTTGATGTAATACTCATGATAAATAATCCGTCATTAACCCATGTAAACCATTCCACACCTGGTAAACGAGGAGCCACACAGGTAGGCCGGGGTAGTATGGGGATGTCAGAGATGAGGAAGGTGTAGCAACTGCACACGGTCGGACCTCTGCATGTTCTGAGGAGTCCACCGCTGGGTACACTTAGCGGACTCATCCTAACATCTGATAATTGTGATTACTCAGGCAACGCCGAGCTAACCAGCAATGTGCCAAACGGTTTACTCTAATGGGAGACCAGGTTCCAATATGTACCTCTTAGTTGCTTGACGCTCGGTCCACTGGCGTCCGCGTCCTGAATGAGGCAAGCGCATGAGAAGTCGTCACTCAGACATACGGACGTGGTCACCTCACGCGTTCGGTTTTTATGGCACTTGTGTGGCTCTGACTTACACCTTCCAACACACGTGATGATAATACGATGTGTAATTTTCCCATAAGTTTGAAATAATGTTTCCTTCGGTAGATCTGTGTAAATATTCATTTCTTTCCTTATTTTTAGTCATCTGGAAAGTTGAGGTCACTCTATTGTAACGATAGATTCGTGTCAGTCACAAATTCGGACGAGCCGCTCGTCATGTAAATTAGAAACATAAGCAACATCAAGGTCTAAACAGAGAGGCTAATGCAGACAGGAAATTAAATATATTTATTCATGTATGTATTTCAAGCCTAGATAACTCTCTCTGAAGATCAGTACTTAGATCCAAGCCATATATTATTTTGTTTCCAAGAGATTTTCAGTAATATGTTTGTGTTCTTGTTCTTTCCCTCTCATACACTGCTGAGGTTTGACTTGGCACCTTGTCATCAATTTACAAAGATGGGAGACTCTTCTGAATTATAGCTTCAGGAAAATTAGGACATCAGAGTCCCGAACATTTGACTGTGATCGTTAAGACGAAACGTGATGGTTGCCTGCTGTGTACAGCTGTCAGACCTGGAATGCTGACGATGTTGTCAGGTGAACAACAACAGCCAACACTTCCTGCACTAGACTACTAACAATTCCTCTACTACACCTGCGAACACTTTCTGCATCACACCTGCCTACACTTCCTGCACTTCATTTGCCAACACTTCCTACACTACACTTGTCTACAACGAATCCTTCGTTCACGGGAACAAATGAAAACGTCAGCCAAATCTCGAAGACACACGAACCCGCCAGCGAAGCACCTCCCACGTTCTTCACCTACCAAACCTCTCCCACCAAGCGGTAATCAAGAGAGAGTCATAAGACTTAATCTCCTGGTACCAGCACTACCACAGCCACCACCACAACCACAACAACCACCACCACATCACCACAACCACCACCATAACCACCATGGAAGAAGGAAGTACTTATAACTTCTGTCTTTTGAAGAGAGTCAGGTCGGGGTGTTAGGAAAGATAGGAAAGTGTTCCAAAGTTTAGCGATATAAGGAAAGGCACAGATATCACAACGGCCCACCCCTGAGTTGCCAAGGGCTTCATAGTTATCATGTGACTCAAAATCTCGCTGGTTTAGCTTATGGTGGAGTACTCAAGCACTGTGCTTTTTAGAGCAGAAACCCAAATATTATCAAGTAGAAAGAGAGAAGAGAACTAAGAGCTTAAGTGTAGGAAAAAGGTTCAGTTCTGAGGTTAAGATCAAGAGAGTTGATGAGGCGAACTGCACTGGACTCCACCTTTTTAATTGTCTGCAGAACCAGAAAGGTCACAGACACGAGAGCAGTAACTCCTCCATACAAGGATGAGTCAAGTCTAAGTATAACTGGAGCAACTGCTCAAAAATTTAGAATCGGCGTGTGAGCAGGACTCCTGATTTTCAAGAGTCAGGCTAGATAAGATTTTGCGGTGGTGCCAAGTACGCTTCAGCAGACGATTAACATTTTGTGGAGTAGATTGATTAATTCCATCTGGAATTGCCGGCTGGACGCTTGAACTGCGCCTTGAGTTCCGACTTTTAAGGGATGAAGATAAACTCCGTTGGAGCGCAAATGTCACCGATGACTTACAGCTGCACGATCTAATCATCTGTCGAAACACACCTGGGATATGATAACGACCGTAGATCATGGTACTTCAGGATAACCGATGCGGAAAAAGTTTGCTGAATATAATGGAAACGACGTGGGATTTGTTGGTCGAAAAGGAAAGTTAAAATTCTAAAATCTATGGCGACCAAGCTTTGGGAAGACGCGATTTGATTCTAAATTCCTCGCTGTAACTTTCGTATGACAATGCGAGGAAATGTGTAGATGCTCAGGGAATATTGGAGACGTATAAAGTCTTATTTCTCTCTCTTAATACCAAATCCTTCTCACATGAAGTATTATTGCTGGATGGTATCATTCTGGGCGTAATTCAGCTTGGTTAACGTGGTACTATACGGCTACTTAGTAAAATAACTTGAAATCTGAAGTAAAGACTTTTATTGTGGATTTATACCGTTTCCAGAAATCAGGAAATAGTGTTATAAAAGCAATAAACTAATAAACGTGAGGAATGGATAGATTCGTATCCCTTTGGCGGCTCGGCGGCACCATGGTAACGTCACATAGGCTATTACCACAATGATAAGCTTGGTAATAAACACGATTTTAACAGGTAGTTGCAAGCCTGAATTTATAGCTTGAGTTTAATACTCTCTCCGGTGTAGAAGAGGATCGTCGCCGCTCTGGGTTAAGTGCATTTATATAGGTTTTAAATAGTATTCTTAAACCTATTGTGTTCGATGCTCAGTCGTGTCTTGGCCTGTATGTGTTGGCATTTGAATCATTGGGGGATGTTTATACAGAATTCCTGTATTGATTTACTAATGATCATGAATAGATTGATTATTTGTTAGGTAAAATGCTAATTATGTTGTTCATGAGTGTTTACGAAAATATCTTTCTTCCATATGAACAGCTATTTCGAGAATCTTAAACATATATTAATGTTGAGTTATATAAGTTCATGTTAAGATTTATTTTCGTAAGATATAGTCTTAAAAGACCATAGTTCTTCGACAGAACTTGTTGAATTGATTCCCGTTAATAGAAATCTAATGAAAATTAAGTAAATCCAGAATGTTTACGTTGTAGCAGAGTACGAACTGTGGTACACTGTGGCAGAGTACGAACTGTGGTACACTGTGGCAGAGTACGAACTGTGGTACATTGTGGCAGAGTACGAGGTTTGGTATGAACAATCACTATCTACCAAGCCTGGTGCCCACCAGTGGTCGTCTGACTCGCTCTGCAGACTTGGGGTTGAGAGTACCAGTCTGGTGCACGTGTACGTTATGATAGCTGTGTGTGTGTGTGTCAGGTGAGCAGTAAGTCAGGATCCGTAACATAAATCATACCATGAATATTTGACACACACACACACACACACACACACACACACACACACACACACACACACACACACAATCAGTAGGTGGGTGCAACTTGTAAGGTCGGCCGTGCAGAGTTCTGTGTCTCGAAACGCGGTACATGGATTTCAAAGTCGGAGGTGTCTACACCGGCTGCGCTCACCTCCATCAGTGAACAGATTGCAACCAAACTCTCCAACTCTTTGTTGTGAGTAGAATCTAGATAAAACTCGCCCTTGGCAGAAACCTGCGAGGAACATCGGCCCTACCATGTAGAGGACTCACACTGGGAAGAACCCACAAACAACATTGTTCCTGGACTATTGAGGATTTACAGTAGAGAGAAGCCAGATAATAACAGCACATCTGAGATGCTTAGAGCTCAAACTTAAACACAAATTTTGAAGTCAGTCTGAGAAGTCACGGTAGATATCTCCCGTGGTTGCCCGGAAATCAAAGAGAAGCTACACACAATAACACCCCCGGAAAAACCAGGATTCAAACAGGGGAGAAGCCATGAACAGCATCCCCTTCGACGTGCTCAGAACTCGCACAGGGGAAAAGTCGTTGACAACTTCCCCTTTAGACTACTCAGAACTCTCGCTGGTGAGGAACCTGCTGGCATCGCTACTGCTGAAGTACCCAGGACAGTAATGGAAGTGTGAAATGGGATGACACTGACGTTCTGTAAGCGATACTGGGTCAGGTTAGGTGAGGTGAGGTCAGGATAGGTTAGCTTAGCGCTCATTGGCATAGGTTAGCTTCGGGTTTGTTTGGTGTGATTGTCGTGGGTTGGGTCAGTAAAGGTGAGTTCAGTTAGATTGGGGAGTTATATCGATAGTGTTACCGTACTCCAGTAATACTGGCATTGTTATAATACACTGGCAATACTGATGATATCACCATACACCAGTCATACTGATGGTATGGTTAGTACAGCATTAATACGTTAGGAGTTCTCCATACACAAGTACATACATACATACATACGTACATAAATACATAGATACATACATACATACATACATACACAGGTCACCTACGATACCTCTGCCTACAGACACGACCCCCCCTCCCTCCAAGCGACTGTGTAAACCTGGTTTAGGTTTTAATCCTCCGATGGTTTTATCAAAAGACGCCAACATTTAAAGTAAATGAGTGGTTGTGTGAACCATGGTGGTCATAGAGGCTAATTTACGATGGAGTTTGTTCTGATAGAGAGCATGTTCGTAATAGATATGGCAGTTCACTTTAATATTTAATGATATGGTAGCCTCTGTCGTTAGCCTGGCCTTATTTTAAGTTGTAGCAATATGGAAGTAGGGTAGAATGCCCTCATATAATGCTGGGTAATTACCCTAACAGAATATTGGTAAATGAGTTGGATGAAATGATCTTAAATAATAATGAAGTGTTGGGCCTTTATTATAGTAATTGTGCCTGCGAAAAAGTACTTTATATATCATTAACATTCTCTGATCATATACGTTAGGATATTAATACCCG